>APFE030273245.1:0-22426 GCA_000404065.3 Pinus taeda | reverse complement strand
GGAGATATTAAAATAATTAATATTTTAATGGAGTCCCTAAGTCTAAACTTAGGGAAAATAAAATATTAATGTGTATTAATATGAATCTGTGTTAGAATGGTCCAAAAGACATGGATCAAGCCAAATCTAATCTTAGTCTTTGATTAGGGATTTAATCTCGGCCATTGAGATGTCAGTAGGAAACGTATAAGAGGAGGCTTGAGGGTCACTTGGAGAGCACACCATATGATGTCATTCTATTCTCTAGAGCGAGGTTTTCTAAGAGAGATAAAATCAATGATCGGGAGAGCAGCTGAGAGGCATTGAGTACAGAGAAACAGAGAAGGCAGAGATTGTGCCGGGAGAGCAGCGTAGCAGCTAAGGAGGGTGACGCAGAGCTAGCAAGGGCTCACGCAAAGGTAGCCAAGTGCTACGGAGAGCATCAGAGGGGCCATCACAACTGACACAGAGGCTCCCAGAGCTAACGCAGGGCCTCATGGGCTGACACATGCCAAGAAAGGCTGACGCAAGGCCAGCGTGAGACAGAGAGGGGCTGATGCAATCCATATTGGGCAGACGCTGGGGTTGTAGAGCAATTTTGTGCTGAGGAGCTACTGGAAGGATTTTTCAGGGTTTCAACCAGGAAATTTCTCTCAAACTATGTGGTATAGCTGCTAAGGAAATTCTCTGTTGGGTATGCTAGTTTCAGCACCTAGATTGTACTCTGATATTGCTTAATAAGAAAACCCTCAAATAGCTGCATCGGCTTTCCCGCAATGGGCTTTTCTGGGGACATTGGTCCAAAAATAATGGTGTCATGTGGTGTGTTTGTTCTTGTTTCTTTTAGTTGATGATCTGTAATATGTTGAGCATTCAATGGTGTTTATTTTCGGTATTTACTTTATAAATAACTTGCTAAAGAAAAATAAAAAGTAGGTAGGAATAAATCAGAAAAAGTGCATGAAGGGTTTCTAACTAAGGAAAATTAGAAACTTCAACAGTTGGTATATGGATCATTACACCAGATGGAGGTATTCAAGTGTATTCTTTGAAGATATAATTTCAATGCTCTAATCACATAACTGAATATGAGGCTTTACTTATTGGTTTGAATAAATTCAAGGAGAAAAGAACTAAAAGGATCCATATTTTTGGGGATTCATAGCTTATTATAAATAAGGTTAAAGGAATATATTAGACAAAACACCCAAGGATGAGAGCTTACAAAATGGAAGTTTTGGACTTATTCAATAATTTCTTTATTGAACCCAAAATTTCAGTAATTTCTAGAAAAGAAAGGCATTGCTGATTCACTAGCTAATACAACAAGTATGTTCAAAATTCCTATTTACCCAAATAAGAAATATCAAATAGAAATGAGATATAGACACTCCATTCCAAACAAATTAAACATTGGAAGGTCCTTGAAGATGATAAAAAAATAAAGATAATTTTGGAAATGACCAATGAGCTTGCCAACAATCCCATTGATGAAGATAGAGATTCAGATAATCGTGTTGATGCAAATGGTTTTTTAAATGCTATATGTAATCAAAAAGTAATTCAGCTAAGCAATAATTTCTTTCCTAGTGAGTTAGTGCCTATGGAAAAATTATTTGACAATAATGATGTGGCTTTTAAACCAAAGATAAATTCTAACACCAGTGAATTACAGGACTATAATTTATGGACAAAAAAGGAGACAAAATTTGTCAAATTTTCCATTTCTTTAAATAAAGAGAAGAAGGAAAATTATGTTGCTTTATTGAAATTTTTTTTTGATGTATTTGCATGGAGATATGAAGATTTAAGGGTCTATGACACAAGTATAATTCAACACACTATACCCTTAAAGGAAAATGAAAAACATTTCAAGGAAAAAATGAGGAGAATAAATCCAAAGTTGTTGCCATTAATAGAGAAGGAGGTTAAAAAGTTGTTGGATGCTAAGATTATAATTTCCTTGATATTTTCTACATGTGTTGCTAACCTGGTAGCAGTGAGGAAAAACAATGGGGAGATTTGAATGTGTGTGTATTTCAAAAATCTAAAAAAAGTGTTATTGAAGGATAATTACCCACTACCTAAGATGGAGCATATTTTGCAAAGCATTATTGGTTCAGAGAGGATTTCAATGTTAGATGGTTTCTCAGGGTACAATCAGATTTTGGTGCATCTGAAAGACCAAGAAAACACAACCTTCAGTACACCATGGGGAATGTTCATGTACTCCAAAATGCCTTTTGGAATAATGAATGCAGGAGCTACATTTCAAAGGGAAATGGACATAGCCTTTGCAAGGGAGAAGAACAAGTTTGTGGTAGTATATATGGATGATATCAAAGTATATTCAACATCTAATTTGGAGCACTTAAAACATATAAGACGAGTATTTTTTAAATGAATAAAATTTGGTATTTCACTCAACCCCAAAAAATCACATTTTTTTTATGAAGGATAGTAAACTATTGGGGCATATAGTCCCTAAAGATAGCACCCAAATGGATCCAGAAAGAGTTGAAGCAATACAAAAGGTTGAGTTACTTAGAAGTAAAAAAAACTTCCAGCATTTCCTTGGTAGAGTAAATATTCTGCAGAGATTCATTCCAAATGTTGTTGAAATATTAAGGGTAATTAACAACATGTTAAAGAAAAGCAGTGAAGTCAAGTGGAAAATTGTAGCTAAGCACTATTTTGAAGAGATCAAATCAAAAATAATAAAATCCCTTGTTCTTATCAACCTAGATATGTCAAAGGAATCCCTAGTCTTTTCATTCACTTTAGAACACACTATTTCAGCAGTATTATTGCCAAAAAATAAGGACAATCAGGGGCAGCCTATTTTATTTTTTAGCGGAACTTTAAGAGATGTAGAACTAAAGTACAGTATTATGGGAAAAATGGCCTTTGCACTGGTAAAAGGACTGAAGTATTTTAGGATATATATTCTGCACTCTCATGTAATAGCATTTGTTCCTAATGTCGTTTTAAAAATCATTCTAAGTCAACTTGAGAGTGATGGTAGAAGAGGCAAGTGGATAGAAAGATTATTGGAGTATGACCTAGAGATTAAACCAAGAAAGTTAATCAAAGGTCAAGTTCTAGAAATGATGATGACTAAAACCAATTGTGACACTTAGGGAATAAATTATTTCTGAATCTTTTCCAATGATTCAGAAGAAAGGTTGGTTTTTAAATTATCTGATGAAATTAGAACTTCCTTCTGGTACAATGACAAAATCTATGTTTTGAAAAATTTGAAAGCCCCACCATGGATGAATAAAACTAAAGCATGACCACTAAAGCTAAAAGCTCACAGTTTTTGTTGTCTTGATGGCTATTTGTTTTGGAAAGATCTAGCATTGATCCTTTTGAATTGTCTCTATTATCTATAATAACTCCTAGAAATCATTTTTAGTTTGATTAGTCATCTTAGATATGGCTTTTACGTTTGGGTTCATGTGAAATTTGTCATATGGTGCATTTAGTGTTTGATTGGGTCATCATAAAAGAGAAAAGGTCATAATTACATTTGTTTTGAGGTCATCATTTCATAATTGACTTGTCTGACAGTTTTACAAACTTTCACTGCAACTCCAGTTCAGCAAAACAAGAATTTGCTACGAAAGTTCCTAACAATTCCATAGCAAAATGGTCCATCCTAACACTTATCTCGTTATGAAAGTCAGTTGTTGTGTAACAGTATTATTTTAAATGATTGTTAGTGATGTCAAAGTTGTGATGAGTCATAAAATGCCTTTATTCTCATGTCCTCCACTTATTTTCATTAACCCTTAGCTCTCCTTTTCCATTTTATACCATCTGCTGCTATCAAAAGTTCACAAGCGTTGTCACTATAATAGGGATTTGCATTGTCAAAACAAGTCTAGTCGTAGTTTGTGTGTGGTCTAGGTATTCTCAAATTGATTTGTAGGTAAAGAGGAAGTAGGTCACAAACAGCTCGTGACGTGTTGCAACCATAAAACAAACATAAATTCATGAGAAGAGCTGATAGAGGCTAAATTGGAAGTTGAAGAAATGAAGAAGCATGTGTTGGAGCAACTAGATTTCATTGAGAAAATTGCAGAAAAGGCTAGGAAAAGATAAAGAGAATTCTACCATAGAAAAAGATGTTGAAGCATATGTATAGAAGGAATAGGTGGCTGCAAGCTAACAGAAGGAAGTTGCAAACTTAAGTCAAAGACTTGCAAGCACAAGTAGAGCTCATCAAAAGAAATCTTTGCAAAAAGAAAAACCTTAGGATCATTGTTGAAGTAGGTGTTAATCCATGAGATGGTAAAACTCTCAATTTTGTCTTCAGTATACCTAAAATAGTAAACTCAACCTTATATATACTCAACACGGTATTAGGAGTAATAAGGAGGCATTAAGAATCATGAAAATTCAAAAAACTCATAATTTTGAACTTTCGTAGCAACTCCCCATAATGAAGCTGAGAATTTGCTACGAAACTGTTGTAGCTTTCCATGGAGGTTAAGGCTGGTCTAAAAATTACCAAAGATAGATCTAAAAGTATATTTTTAGCTTACAAACATCAAAGAAGACCTCGGAACTAGCAGAGATAGAAAAGAGGTCGCATAAGGGTGTTTTTTGAAGTTGTTACCAAATTTTGCTACAAAACTGTTGTAGCTTTCCATGGAGGTTAAGGCTGGTCTAAACCTTAGAAAAGGGTATTCTAAAGGCATGTATTTAGCTTACAAACATCAAGGAAGACCTCAGAACTTGCAAAACTTGTAGAGAGGTGTATTTTGAATTTGCTACAAAATTTTTGCTACGAAATTTCTAGAAACTATTGTTTTAGTAATCAACTTCAAGCTCACTTTTTGACCAAACGGTAATGTATTTTTGAAATCTGAAGGAGGTTGTTGTTCAAAATAGGCTCAAATACAAAAAAATCTTTCATTTTTTACACAACTATCGGGGTTTGGAGACTACGCACTTATCTTTGAGTCCTATTTTACCGAAATTTTCCTAGCCATAGTTGTTACAGAAATTTTGAAATTTGACTTGGTGGGGTACAGGTCAGCAAATTCGACCAGGTCAACATCCTCGTGTCAAAAGAACATCAACAATCCAGTACACTCAGCATTTGGTTGGATTCAATAAATTTCAACAACAAAATTTTTTGAACTCATAAATGATAGGATACTCCTATTTGTATTCAAACTCCGTTAAAACAAAAATATCCCTATAAAGGCTCAATGTTTTATTACTCAAATAGAATTAGGTCTCTTACCCATGCATCGAGTCTAACCCAAGTGACAAATTATTAAATGGAGACCTCACTCTATATATGTAGAACTTTTTCACTTGGAAAGGAAGTTGATCAATGATGTGAGAAGACCACTTTTGTATATTTTTCAATTAATAAGAAGTACAATTGCATCACACTGTGTTTTTAACCTGAGAATCATTTTGGTTTTGTTCCATCCCTTCATTTTTTTTATGTTATTATCATTTTTCATATCTTTTTTTATTACTTGGAATTCAATGTAATATTGCCCCAACTTCCTTCAAATGTGTTGTGTTTTACTGTAAAAGTTTAATCCACTCCGTTTCAAAGCCAAAAATGCCTTAGCTTCCTTTAAACAATGTTGTTTGTAATTGATTTTTCTCTTAACTGAATCCATGACCAATGGTGGAAGCCATCACTCTCTTTCACCTGTAAAACTTACATAAAAATCTAGAGTTAGCTATCTCAACTTTGAGTTTATTACAGTCAATTTCATAAATGTTTTGAGAGAGCCCTCTCAAATTGGAAGGGCTAGCTTAGAGTCAAAAGTTGATTTGAAATAATTACACTTGGTTGGAGGTTGACACAACCCAGCCAATATAGCCTAGTGATAACATTTTGGTGCGTCTACCGGGAGTCGAAAAGCTCAATTTCCTGGATTTTCGTTGAGTATCTTCATTCTGATTCCTAAGGGTAACAGGAAATAAAAGTTTTCTAAAGGTTGTGATATTACCCTGGAGACTCCAATCTCAAAAGATACAGAAGATCAAAGATTAATGGTGCCTCCACTGCTCGAAGATCAATAGCTTGAAGAAGTTCCAAGATGAGTTCTATTGCAAGAAGAAATGTAAGGTATGCTCCTATGGATTAGTCTCACATATATGGTTTTTCAAATCCTATGCCTTGTGTTGATTGGTCAACCCATCTTCCCATGTTCAAAGATGAAAATAAAGATGATGCTAGTCCACATTTGGTTAAATTCCATATACATGTATGTAGACTGAGGGTTGAGTTTCTTGAGGATTGTCTCATGAAGATGTTTATGCCTACCCTAAAAGACAAAGCTAGAGTATGGTATGAAGGGCTTCCATTAGGGAGCTTGTGTTCTCTTAAATATTTCGATAGAATATTTTTTGGACATTATGGGAAGTCTCATCCTTCATCGCCACTGTTTCAAGATTGTTGTAATTTTTGGAAAGATTTCATTCAATATCTCAAAAGAATTAATGATGATATAGAATGTGTGGATGATGATGAGATTTAGAGGAACTTTATGAATTTTCTTCCCAAGCTAGTTGTCATGATGATCAAGAAGTTTTCCAACAAGCAGATGTCTCTTCTTTAGTTGAAGATGAAATGGATAAGCAATTTGACAGTCAAGTCATAGTACATGAAATCCATGAGAATTTGTAGCCTTGTCAATCTATATGCAGTCAAAGGTATGAGCCAAATCATTCTAATTGTTTTTTCACCCATTCCTTTTCTGAGATTTTATGTCAAGAATAAACTCCTCAATCAAAATTACCAAAGGTCAAATCAAAATTGTTTGATAAGCAAAAGATTAGTTTTGATGCACACAATGTGAATGTCATGTTTGAATATGTTCAAGGATGTATGGATGTTTTTGTTGATTTACATGGAAGGGAAGACAAATCTATTGTTTCCTTTTTATTTGATGATGTTCTTGGAATTGAAGACATAGGAAAACACAAGCCATCAGTTATGAATGAATTTGGCCCTCATGGTGTTACTCATCAAGAAGAGGTGATTTTTCATGATTATCAAGATTGTTTGGTAAATCTTTTTGAGTCATCAGTGCAGGTGGAGTTTCTTTCATTTACAAGTTCAGGTTGTGGATTCAATTTTCATTCCAATTTGCCAATAGATGATCCACTACTGATTTTGTTCAAGAATTGTCAAGGAGCCCAGGTGTTGGATCGGCTCTTTTACTAGTTATACTGGAGGTTTCATATTGCTTGAATTAAGCATGTGGATATTCAGATGTTAGAGTAGGATTCTTAATACATAAATAATCTTTTTGGGCAAGAATTTCCTTCAGCTTTAGGCTGCATTTTGTAGTTATCATTTTTAGTTTGTACAATAGTTTGATATCACATTGCAGTGGTAGTAATTGGTTTCTAGTTGGTTTGCAGTGTGCTTTTCAGTTTTCAAAATGTGTTCAACCCAATGGTCAGGAAACTAGTTTGTTGGTTCTTTGTTACACCACAGGGGCACAACATCCCCATTGGAGCCATTGTTATCTGTGATAACTCCTAGAAATAATTTTTAGTTTGATTAGTGATCTTAGATAGGGTTTTTATGTTTAGGTTCAATGAAAACTATCATATGGTGCATTTAGTGTTTGATAGGGTCATCATAAAAGAGAAAAGGTCATAATTCCATTTGTTTTGAGGTCTCGTTTCATAATTGACTTGTCTGACAGTTTTACAAACTTTCGAAGCAACTTCAGTTCAAAAAACCAAGAATTTGCTATGAATGTTCCTAACAGTTTTGTAGCAAAACTGTCCATCCTAACACTTGTCTCGCTACGAAATTCAGTTGTTGTGTAACAATATTGTTTTAAATGATTGTTAGTGATGTCTTTTCATTCACCCTTACCTCTCCTTTTCCATTTTAAACCATCTACTGCTATCAAAAGTTCACAAGTGTTGTCATTGTAATAGGGCTTTTCATTGTAAAAAATGAGTCTAGCCATGGTCTGAGTGTGGTCTAGGTATTCTCAAATTGATTTGCAAGTAAAGAGGAAGAAACTCACAAACAACTCCTGACGTGTTGCAGCCATAACACAAACAATAATTCATGAGAAGAGTTGATAGAGGCCAAATTGGAAGTTGAAGAAATGAAGAAGCAGGTGTTGGAGCAACTAGATTTCGATGAGGAAATTGTAGAGAAGGCTAGGAAAAGACAAAGAGAATTTTAGCACTTCAAAAAATGTTGAAGCATATGTATAGAAGGAACAAGTGGTTGCAAGATGACAGAAGGAAGTTGCAATCTTAAGTTAAAGAATTTCAAGCACAAGTAGAGCTCATCAAAAGGAATCTTTCCAAAAAGAAAAACCTCAATATCATTGTTGAAGTAGGTGCTAATCCATGATATGGTAAAATTCTCAATTTTGTCTTCACTATACCTAAAACAGTAAACTCAGCCTTATAAATGGTTGACATGGTATTAGGAGTAATAAGGAGGCATTAAGAATCATGAAAATTCGAAAAACTCATAATTTTGAACTTTCGTAGCAACTCCCCATAATGAAGCTAAGAATTTGCTACGAAATTGTTGTAGATTTCCATGG
This sequence comes from Pinus taeda, assembly GCA_000404065.3. Classification (NCBI taxonomy): domain Eukaryota; kingdom Viridiplantae; phylum Streptophyta; class Pinopsida; order Pinales; family Pinaceae; genus Pinus; species Pinus taeda. The sequence continues at coordinate 13,880 of APFE030273245.1, read as the reverse complement.
ACATTAAGGTTGGTCTAAAACTTAGCAAAGATAGTTATAAATGTATATGTTTAGCTTACAAACATCAAATAAGACCTCAGAAGTAGCAAAGAGATAAAAGAGGTAGCATAAGGGTGTTTTTTGAAGTTTCCACCAAAATTTGCTACGAAGCTATCATAGCTTTCCATGGAGGTTAAGGTCAGTCTAAAACTAAGCAAAGGGGGTTCTAAAGGCATTTATTTAGCTTAAAAACATCAAGAAAGACCTTAGAACTTGCAGAACTTGCAGAGAGGTAATAGAGAGGTGGTTTTTGAATTTCCTACAAAAATTTGACTACAAAATTTCGGGAAATGACTGTTTTAGTAATCAACTTCAAGCTCACTTTCTGAACAAACAGTAATGTATTTTTGAAATCTGAAGGAGGTTGTTGTTTAGCATGGACTCAAATACAAAAACTCTCTCATTTTTTACATAGCTATCGGGTTTTGGAGACTATGCACTTATCTTTGAGTCCTATTTCATCAATTTTTTCCTAGCCATAGTTGTTACAGGAATTTTGAAATTCAACTTGGTGGGGTCCAGGTCAGCATCCACGTGTCAAAATCACATCAACTGATCAGGGATCATTATTTTAGCTAAAAAAATGAAAGTGCTCAGAATTTCTTCAGACCTAAATGACTGGATAGAGTCCATCACTAGGATTCCAATGCCATGAATGGTTCAAAAAACCAACATCGTATGCAAAAGTTAAAGCTTCTGAAAGTTTGGTTAAAAAAAAGCCCCGCGGGGCCAGCCTCCAGCCCATGTGACCAAGCACCCAAACCAGGAGCTAGGGGCCAGTTGTTAAGTGGGATTAGCGCGCCACTAGTCAGTTTAGTATTTAATTAATCCATAATTAATTTAGCGGAATTTATGGCAGAGCCACTAAATCTGGAACCACCACCAAACTTGGTGGACTTAACTAGCAGTTCTCTAGATTTAGAGAGGTTTTGTAGGAAAAACTATTTGAGCCATAACTTACTCAATTCTCAGCCATATTTCGAAAATGAATAGTCATTTTTAGCTAACTAGCATGTTGGGAACTCATTGGAGCAAGTTGCAGAGGCAAAAGAGGTTATCTAGTGGTGTTTTTGGTCACTTGAATATTTTTGAAGCCGAGGGCCACCAGGTGTTGGAGGTCATTCCCAGGGCAACTGGTAACCAAATTGAGTAAAAACATAGTCATTTCTGATATATTTGAAAGTTTTAAACTCATTGGAATAGTTTCCAAGAGCATTGGATGCATGTAACAAAAATTTGAACACTATTGAAACTAATACAAAGGCCCACACTATGAAGTTGGACCAAGGAGATGTAGCCCAGGAGGGGTGAAATCCTTCAACAAAAAATTGTGTATTGAGTTATGTTATTTGTGCTTGTTGGGTTTTTATATGTTGTTATTCAGCCCTTTAAATTCATGCTTTTAAGTTCATACAAAACACTAAATTTCAACAAGTTAGATGAATTGAAAATCACTACTCATGGATAAACTCTCTATGGATAAGAAAACCAAAGCAAAGAAAATTTTATATCTAGAAATGATACTAGCATAGCATTAAATAGAAATCAAATTCAGATCAAGTTGGTATCATAGCACAAGGTCGCTTGCTTGATTTGGTTGAAGGGTTTAATAGTTGCAATTGTTGTTATGATTACAAGGTTGAAGTTGCAAAGAGGAGAAGGGAAGCTACTGATAGCTAGTCCTGAGATTAGGACAAGAAGGAAGAAGGCTGAGAAAGCATCATCCTCACCCAAAGGAACACTCAAGCAGCACCTGAATCACCTCGAGTTCCATCTCCATCAGTTGAGATAGAAGAGGCATAGATTGCACAAGAGGCTGAAGTGATTGAAGAGGTACAATCAGTACAAATTTCTGAGCCCAAATCCATAGTCATTATGTCTAGAGAAAGAGAGCATGAAGGTCCCTCTTCAGAAGAGGGAGAATTCAAGAAAGCTTTCTATACTTTGACTGAGATGGTTAAAGTCCTCTATGAAGAGAGGAACACCAGAATGGTTGGAGAGAGTTCTAAACCTCCACATGGAGAAGGAAGCTCAGAGGACAAAAAAGAAGAGAAGAAGGATTCCAAAGGGAATGGTGGAAAGCCACCTCCATCTCCACCATCCTCATCATCTTCCTCATCAACTTCACCATCTCACACAGCATCATCTTCCACTACCACCACTACCCATACTCATTCCAAAACCCCAAAAGGAAAAACTCCATGACTTAAATTGGACATAAAATTCGAACATCCCATGTATAATGGAGAAGTGAATGCAGAAAAGTTGGATAATTGGATTCGGCAGTTGGAGGTATACTTTATAATTCTGAACCTTCAAGAAGACGACATAAAGATCCAGTTGGCTTCACTGAGACTAGAAGGAGTTGCACTAGTTTGGTGAGAAGCAAAGACTCAAGAGGAAATGTGAATCCATGGTAAGATATCCATTTCTTGGGTTGAATTTGTTTCTGCAATTAAAAGACAGTTTTTTCCTTTAGCCTATATGCAAAAATCCATTATGAGTTGGCAAAATTTTAGATTCAAAGCCAAATAGAAGGGAAAAATTGTTGCTATAGCTTAAAAAGACTTAGGGTCAGATTCAAGAGATGAGACAAAAATTACAGCTATGGGTTTTGTTATCACTCAGGTTTTCCCCAAAGTTGTAAGACAGGGAAAGGAGGCCGAGGTAACCACAGACCAATCTTTTAGATACAAAATCTAGCCAATCTGTAACGAGAGAGGGATCTCTCTCTATGATTTAACTTTGTTTTGAAAGGTATTAGGCTATTTATGAAGCTCAGGGGTTTTATTTGATTTTTGGATGGTGAGATTCAATAGAGCAGAGGTGTAAGTATGATTAGTTTAGTCCATTGGGCTAATGGAGTCAACGAGGATGGCTTTCTGGATTTGGTTTCTTAATAAAAGATGGTTTCACAGAGCAAGGTAGTCAAACATGGAGCAAACAAAGATTTGTAGCAGATGGAATGGGCTCAAATTGGGTGAAGGGCAGTTAAGAATCCTTCAACATATTTAAAGAGGGACAATGGATGATTACTACTAAGGAGAAGTTAAGAATTCCTTAGCAAATAATCAACATGAGAGAATTATGAAACAGGAGCAACTAAGATTTCACTGCTGATTCTAATTCTAAAGAAAACATAGAGAACGATAATGAATGAAAACCAGAGTGCGATTAAACATATTCTGGGTTATTCTTTATCTTTACCATTGAGATTTGAAACATAGGTGATATATGAAACTAGAAAAATTACAAAACAGGAGATATAGGGGACTTATTGGTCCACTGGTTTATTCAAGAATTTTGTGACAAGTCCTCCGCTTCAATTCTACATCCAGTAAGTCCGGCAACAATTGATTTCAACAACTCTTTTTTCCAAAATTTTAGTATTACAACAAAGTCTAAGAATGTCTCACCAACCCCAAATACTTCGATTGGGGAGGTATTTATACAAAATATCTTACAAAATATCTCACGGAAATAATATCTAGAGATGACTCATCGTTTTTACAAAAGATAGAGACAAATAGTCTCGATAACAGGGAAAAGATAATTGATGTTGTGTTGGCTGCTCCGTCTTTGTCAGATGTGCTGGAGGTAGGCCCTGTGAGTTGGTTTAGAGTTTTCTTCCACTGATACTCTGTGTTGGCTGCTCTGGTTTTGTCGAATGTTCTTAAACTCTGATCTGATACGCTTTGACTTGTATGCCCCTTTATTCATCTCTATTCATCTTATCATGAAAAAATAGCCCAAAATTTACGTCTTCATCCAAGAGAAATTTACAAGATTTCTAGCATATCTTCCCACCATTTCTACTCTAGCATTTTATCTCTCTGAAGCTTCCTGAGAGTCTCATCAGTCTTTGTATATCTGTAGAAATTAGGCTGAATGGTGAATAGATACTTTATTTCATGCTCAATGTAGAATAAATTCTCCAAGTTGTCATAGAGGACTTGGCCAGATAGAAGTGCTTTCACTCCTGAAGCACTTGTTGATGAAGTAACTTGATCAGCGGCATATTTATTCAATTTATGTGCATAATCTATGTGTTTCATCAGCCGGTCATTACTTGTTAAAGGACTTGGTAGACCCTTATTCTGCAAAACTGAGAACTTTTCTGTGAATGAATTAATTTCCACCTGCATATCCTGGCATCTCCTTTCCAAATTTTGCATCAAAGTTCTCTTGGTTAAAACTCTCTTGACTTCCAAAATGGTGCCTGTCCTGTCTATGATTTCCAGTGCTTCCAGTTGTCCGTTGTTCTTGGTGTTCAAGAAATGTATTAGCCGATTGGCTTGTTCAAGCATCTGTCCCAATAAAGCTCTTCTCTTTTGAATTTCCACTTGGGCTTCTCTTATTAAGTCAATCTGCTCATAAATAGCTTGGATAGATTGCCAAACATTATTAAGGGATTGATTGATGTTGGCCCAAAGAATTCCTTTGATTTCTGCCAGAGGTTTATTCAGAGTGAGATCCTTTTCTAATGTTCTCACTTTGTTCTCTAATGTTTTAACCACCCTTATTTTTTTTTCCACATTCATCTTGGATTTGTCATAAAATTTTTCTAGTTTTGACAATTTTTGTTTTACTTGTTTCAATTCTGATACTTGTAGTTTCAATTCTTCCATGGCTTTTATTATTTGTTCTGTACTCATATTAGTACTGCTACCTGGTGCTGTTGTTGTTGTACCTATGATTATTTCTGCTGTGGTTGTTGGGACATTGGGAGCCAATGCTGCTCCAAGTGTGGAGGGGGTTGCGGTTGAGATTATGGGGATTACCTCGGGAGGCTGGGAGGTGGACTCTCCTTGCTTTTCCTTTAGTGCTTTTTCCAATTCCTGCTCTGTATCATTCAATCTCTCGTTAATCTTCATGAGCAGGTCCATCATATCCTCTTCATATTTCTGTTGTACAACTTCTATAGTCTGTGGATGCATGGAAGGAGGCAATTTCCGTTGTTTTCTTAGGGCAACAATGTCCTCTTCTTTCTTCTTCATTAGTGCCTTTATGCCTTTATCATCTTTGGGATCATGTCCCAGTTCAATGATAATATCCTTCAAAGATTTTATCATGTTGTCCTTGGCCAGAGAACAAGCTTTCTCCAAATGTAGTTGAGTAGAGGTATTGTCCAATGAGTTTTGTAATTTATGAACCAACATTGCTTTATCAGCCAGTGTGGAGTAGACCATTTCTCCAATCTGTTTATGAAGCTCAATCTGGTCCATAGGATGAATATCCTTGGCTAAGACCTCCAAATTTGTCCTGATGTAATCAGCTGTTGACTTTGGTTGTTGCATCTTGGGCTTAAAGTAACTCATGATCATTTTTCCCTCTTTAATGTCATAGGCTGACATTAAGCTTTGCTGGTTTGTGGGGGCCATCTTAATATACTGGTTGTAAATTTGAAGCCTTAGTGGGTTGCTCCTGGCCTTTATCTCTGTGAATGTCCTTTTGATGTCTGAGGCCTGCTTGCTTTGTGGCTTAGTGGATGAAACTTCTACACTGTGCTGCCTTTCTAGCTCCTGCCTGTGTGAGCTAGTTGATGTTTCTATCACCAGGGAAGTCTACTGGCTGACTACCCTTTCACCTCTTAAACTGTTAGTGGTTTCTTCAATAATTTCATCTTCTGATAGAGGATTCAACCTTTGCCTCTTTGCACCCAGTTGTTCTTCAGGCCCACCTGTGGGAGGAGTGGCTTCTCTGTCTCTCTTCTTTCTTCTTTCCTCATTTAGAGGAGTCTGTAATGTAGGAATTTCTGTTGCTTTAGTTTGGGCTGGAGGAATTTTCCCCTAACTCTGTTCTTTTGACATTGCTGGCTGGTCTGTCATTATAGGATGCTCTGTGGTATCTACCTCTTTGCCCTTTGAAGTTCCTGTGACTGTTGTGCTGGCTTTTTGTGCAGGCTGCTGAGAAGTTCAAGCAGAGGATGTACCAACTTTTGATTGTTGAGGCAACTTGAAAGATACCTATCTAAAAGAGTCCAAGTCAAGGCTTTTTTCAAGATCTTTCATAGCTTTTTCCATCTTTTCTTGCTCACTGATTTCTTCTATTAAGGTCCCTTCTACCCATTCTTCCTAATTTGCATAATGTTCAATTTCTGGGATCCTATGATGTATATAAACTGACAGCCTGTTTCTTACCCTTCTGTCACTTATGAAACTATTTGGGTCATATGGCACCCACCAAAATCTCTTCTTCAATCTAAGGTGTTCTTCTAATATCTTCTCAGCATCTTTCCATGCATCCCTAGAATTGATGAGATAAGGGCCTAACTGGTTTATTATTCTCAACTGAGATTTTTTCTTTGCATTACAAAAGTGGGTTAAGTCTGCATTGATGATCTGCTTGAAATATTCTAATGCAAATAATCTCATGGGCACATATTTGGGTAGCTTTAAAGGGCAAAGCTCACACCCATATATTCTAATTTCCATGTGATTTTGGTACAAGTACCAGTCACCTATCTTGTACTATTTGGAGAGCTGCAAAATCTTTTTCATGTCACCAAAGATCCTAGGAGGGGGGGCTCCTATCAGCAGAGTGGATGCTTTATGTACAAACAAGTCAATGAATTCATTATAGGTATAAGGGCACTCATAGGTATTATGGAAGACTGAGGTCCAAAAGATCACAAACCTTCGATTTCCCTTTGAGTCCAACCTCCTAATGGGGAAAGAAAAGCTGTTTGGATGATAATATAATAGAAGGTGGTATATGAAAGATGTGTACTTGAAGACTCCTTCTCTATCCAAGTTCAAGAATTTATCATGGATTTTGTTGGCAATGAAAGGGGCATAGTCATATTTGATAGCAGGGGGTTGTCCTGGGGTAAATATTGACAGTAGAACTAGGGTGATCTCATCAACATATTCACTGGTATTAAATCCCAAGATCAAGGATATCATGTCAACAATAAGTTTGCCAGTGTTAGTGAAAAAGCTCTGTAGATACGGAGGTGGGCCTGTAGGCTGTTGCTCTGGTAACATGAACATATGAGCAATACGGGTTATCTCTGAGCTGGACAATTGAAAATCTTTTTCAAGTAGATACCCCAAGGAAAGACGATAAAGGGGCTCAGTGGAATGGAACTGTATCATTTCATTAATAGACTCAACAGTTATGTGAAAAAGAACAGTTTGGGATGGGGACATAACCGCTCTATGGACAGGGTCATAGTTGGCATAGCATTGGTGAATGATGTCTGGGAAAACATGAACTGAAGGAATGAAGTACATGGGAATGTTAGATTTCCAAAACCCAAAAATATCAGAGTTGTTTCGATAGCTATCCCTAATTTGGCATAAGGCTTGAAGATGGTTCACATTACCAGATAAATCTTTAATTTGAAAATCTTTATCGGCCAAGGGTAAATAGTCTAAGTCTTTATGAGGTGCATTCATAGGTGCAATGTTCAGTGCTACGGGAGCTTCTATAATTGGTTCTTGTGTTTTCAAACTGGAATTCGAGCTTTTGTGACAACAATGGACTAAACAGTAGGCTTGGGGGTCTTTTTATGGCAGCTTCGGAAAGATTTCAACTTGAATTCGGCTCTTTTAGGTAAAATTCTCAGTGGAAAATCGAAATTACAAGGTAACTGGTCGAATGGATAAATACCTGGCTTAAGGAGATAAATTATGCAGTTGCAGGTTGAAATGACTGACGGCAGAGTGCGTTGTTGTGGTCTCTCTGGCCAGGTGGCGGACTGAACACTCGTGCAATCGACTGGACGTATTTTGCATGGAAAACTGTTTGCAAGGAAAAATGGCAAATTTGACATTTTCTCGTGGTTTTAATGAAATTTTGGTTTGGCAGGGCTTTTTTGGCATTTATTGAGCAGCTGACGTCAGAGTGATGGGACGTCTTGTCGCTAGCGGGGGGTGGTAAGCAGTTTACCCCGCACCGCTTTTGGGGTCGAGTGGTTTCGGACGGGGGGCAAGCGAGCAGGCTACATGAGTGACGCATGTCCTTGGTACTGCAGCAAAACCACCAATCCCCCGTGCATTAATGTTTGGTGGCTATGGTGGTCACGAAATGATCGTCAACCGTTGGATGGATGGGCGAAGATCTGACGGCAGACGGGCTTCAGAGATGGCGGGAGGTTAACACTGCGGGCCTGATATATTAAATCATGTTTTAAATGTATCGGGGGAAATTTCATTGGTCAGGGTTGATTGGTTATTTAATTAGCCAGAGGTTAATTAATTCCATGATGCACGCGGGGAGAGTTTTTAATGAACTTCAAATAAATTCATCAATCCCTGTTGAAATGTAACTATGGTCGTATTCGACCAAGACGGGAAATATTAATATTCAGGGATTTTTAACGTATTTATATAAAATACGAGATTGGGAATAAAGGTTGGAATTTATATAAATAAAGTCAATAGTTAATATAAAAAATGTAATGCACCAGTGCTAAGTTAGAAATAGTTGTCTTTTGTGTCAACTTAGGCTTTTAAGTGGAAAAGGGGTTTATATGGTATTTATGCAATCTCCTAAGTAAAAATAGAGTTTTTACTTAGGGAGTCATTACAAAGTGGAATGAGTGGTTTATGAGTGATAATAAGCAGATCTTAATATCCTTGGGGAGGTAAGTGAATGATTTTTAGGGAAAAGTATGAAGGGGAGTTAGTCATGAAACCTTGTCTCACTTGAGTTGCATCAAGTGTAATATCTGCCATGGCACTTGTGATTAACATAAAAGTTAACACATGTGGAGACAAAATCAATCACAAGTATCATTCTGCAACACCATTGTACCTACCCTGCCTACTTAGCCTAGCATTTTTTCTTCTTTCTTTGGGTGCACTTGGACTAGAAAACCCTCATCACCTTCTTTTTCTTTTCATGGTAAGCCTACCTAAGTTTGCACTTATAACATCCAAGGGCTCAAATTTAACTGTTGAGCTCCTTTTCTTCTCTACCTATCTACTTATCTGTCAAGATTGAATAGTTTGGTCAAATTTTATTCTCTATCTCTAAAACATGAAATTCAAACATGAACTAGCCAAGATTAAGCTATTTGGCCATTCATCAATGGTGGCATAAATCAACAAGCTGCACACAATCAGATTGTTGCAAAAAACAAACTAGTAGTGGCATTTTGGACTTGCACACTTTCCTGGTCTTTTTGTTTGGGATTCATTTCTTTCACTTTTTTTACCATTTTATTCTTTTTACCCTTTGATTATTCTTTTAGGGCATACCCTCTTTACATTTTTTTATTTTTTGACAATATGGAAAACATTTGCAACAAGAGAAGGTATGAACATATTAGAGATCTCATCAGTGTAAATCATGAAATATGACACCTATTGGTATACGAGCATAACAGTGGCTCCTCTTGGGGATGGCTTTCCCTGGTGGAAAGTGAAGAATAGACGGTCAGATGGCCTTCTTCATAACTTTGACTGTGCTCTGAAATCTCCTTCTGCTAGTTGCTTTATTATATGTACGACAATTTTACTTGTGAAGCTTAGGGCCTTTTCTTCGGGCTTCAACTTCAACATTACCAAGGATATAGTATATACATGTTGGAGCAAGAATGTATCAAACAGTTGGATCAAAGTAGTGTTTTAGCATTCGACCATTAACTGACCCCGCTTTTGTTCCTATACCATCCAGGTTTTTCAAAAAGTAAGTATTGTTCCTTTCCCAAGGCCTGGATAATAAAAGGTCCCTTCCATAGGAAATCAAACTTCCCATGTTTTCCTTTGTCTTCTCTCCTGGAATCCCATTTTAAAACTTGGTCCCCAAGGTATAAATTTTCTGCCTTGGTTCTCTTATCAAATATTTTCTCGAGTTTTTCTTGTAGCACTTAGGATCTTTGGTAAACCTCTTCTCTGGTCTACTGCAAATGGATGGTTTGATTTATTCTTCTTTGAATGTCATTGGGTTCCACCTAAGCTTCATGCAGTAATTTCATCACAGGGACTCCTAAAGATGAAGGAAATACAGCCTCCATGCCATAAACTAATTCAATAGGGCTAGTTCCAATAGATTTATTTGTAGTTAGTCTGTCTGCCCATAGTGCATTTGTAAGCTTCTTGTGTCAGTTTTTCTTGTTCTCTTCCAACAATTTCTTAATAATATTGATCAGGTGTTTTTTGAAAGACTTAGCTAGACCATTACCTTGAGGGTAATATATTTTGGAATGGCCTAAAGTGATATGGCACTTGTTAGAGAAACTTATCATTTTCTTGGATTTGAAAGCAGCAGCATTGGTAGTTGTGATTTTTTCAGGACAGCCAAACCGAGACAGTATGTTGGTTTCTAAGAATACTATAATCACTGTATCATTGGCTTGTTTGGAAGGGATGGATTCTATCCACTTGGTGAAATAATTTATGGCAGTGAGGATCCATTTATGTTGGCCAGAAGAGGGAGGATGGATTTCCCCAATGAAGTCCAAACCCCGTTTTTGAAAGGGTCTTTCAGTGGAAATTGGTCTAACAGGTAGAGGTAAAAGTTTCCTCTTGCCTTCAAAAATTTGACATTTATGGCAAGCGGTGACAAATTTCTTTACTTCGGCGAATAAAGTGGGCCATTAAAATCCATCCCTTAGTATTTTGTCTGCAATTGATTTCCAGTAAAGATGTCCACCACAGTCCCTTGCATGAAATTCTTTGAGAACTTTATCAGCTTCATCTTTCATTAAACAATTCAATAGAATCCCTTCATGATTTTTCCAAAAAAGAGCATTATCTAGGATACAAAATTTTGAAGCTTTCATCTTTAAAAACCTTTTCTTTGTTCTGGATAACCCTGGAGGAGCTTGCAGGTTTAATAATACATGAGCTATATCAGCATACCAAGGTGATTCTAAGAAGGCCTGGCTGATTTGTGGAGTCACCATCTCCTGTTCGTTATCCAGTTCATTGATATCCAGGGCTTGAAAGTTGGTTCCAGTCATGAGTTTAGCCAATCCCTGTCCTTTTATAAGCTTTGTAGGTTTTATTTAAATATCATACTCCAATATATTAGCTATCCATTTACCTCGTCTGCCTTCAATTCCATCCTGAGTCAAGATGTCTTTGACAACAATACTTGGCACATAAGCTATTACATGGGAATACAATATATAGACTCTGAAGTCTTTAATAGCTTTCACAAGTGCATAAGCCTGTTTCTCCATGATTTGGTATTTTAGCGGTGCATCTCTAAGTGCTTTACTAAAAAAGGCTATGAGTTTTTCACATCCTTGATCATCTTTTTGTAGTAAAACAGCAGCAATGGTGTATTCTGATGCAAATGAAAATATTATGAAATCTCTATCAAACTTTGGACTTGTAAGGATTGGTGTTTTGGTCAAAGCCATTTTAATTTCTTCAAATGCTTGTTTGGCTTCTAATGTCCATTTAACCTTGGAATCCTTTTTTAACATATTGTTCAACAACCTAATCAATTCGGCCAAATTAGGTATGAATTTTCTTAAAAATTTGAGTTTTCCTAGGAAAGCTTGAAGTTCTTTGACATTTCTGGGGTGGGGTATTTGTAGAATGGTTTCTATTCGAGCAGGATTAATTTTGATGCCATCTTTGGAGATGATATGGCCTAACAGTTTGCCTTCCTCTAGACCAAACAACGACTTCTTAGGATTTAATGAAATACCATAATTTCTGCATTTTAAAAGCACTTGTCTTAAATGATCTAAATGTTGCTCATCTGATTTAGAAAATACAATAAGGTCATCCAAATATATGACTAGAAAATCGTGAATTTCTTTTGAAAAAGCTATGTCCATTGCTCGTTGAAAGGTTGCCCCTGCATTCTTAAGTCCAAATGGCATTTTAACATATTTGAAAGTTCCCCATGGTGTTTTAAAAGCAATTTTTTCTTGGTCATCAAGATGGACCAAAATTTGGTTAAAGCCTAAGAACCCATCCAAAAGTGAAATCCTAGAGGCACCTACTACCCTTTGTCAAATGTGGTCCATCTTAGGTAACGGGTAATTGTATTTTAAAGAAACCTTATTTACATTCCTTAAATCAACACACAATCTGATTTCCCGTGTTTTCTTCCTAATAGGTACTAAATTAGACACCCACTCTGAAAACTTGATAGGAGCAATTATCCCTCCTTCATACATTCGTTTGATTTCTTTTTCAATTATGGGAAGTAGTACAGGGTTAATTCTTCTGAGCTTTTGTTTGAATGGTCTTTGATTTTCCTTGAGAGGTATTGTATGTTGAATTACAGAGGTGTCATAAGATTTCAGATCTTCGTAGCTCCAGGAAAAAACATCCTGGAATTCTTTCATCAATTCAACATATTTAAGCTTTTGATCGGGGGCAGAGTTTTGGACAATTTTTTCATTTTTGGATTTTCTTCAGTTCCTATGTTACAGTCTTCAATGTCTGCTTTTGGAGCTTGCATTTTGGGTTTCTTTGGGATATCATTAAAAACAAATAAATCTTCCAGAGGAGTTAATCCTTTGGGCAAAGGATTGTCTTTTAGATCAATAACTTCAGATTCTTCTTCGATAATCTCATCGATGTTTATTTCTTTAAGATCTTGCATCTCTTTATTGGTAAACTTTGTTGGGTGAAGCATTTGAGTTGCACTTTTTGCTGAAATGTCTGTTTCTATTTTATATGTTTGATTAAACTCTCTGACAGTGTCTATGTCTATATTAGTGCCAGAAAACTCCTCCTCTAGGGTTAAGAAATTATTGATCTGAATATCATTGTCAAACACTTGCCAGTTTTTTACATTGTTAGGTATGACTGGCCTGTGTCTAATCTGAGCTATGAACTGATGATTGGGTTCAAATGGTAATTTACAAGTGCTGGCAAAGGTTGCTAAGATGTGAGCATGCAAATTATGTTTTCTTGGAATTTTGGCGAGCTGTGTTTCAAGAAATGTATTGAGAATCTCAATTGTTGTTCCTCTGTAAGATCTTAATTTGGGATCATTTATGAGGAAGTTCCCTTTTATCTGTTGAATGACTAAATTAGAATCTCCCAAAACTGATACCCTGATTGCCCCTGAAATTTTGATCAATTTAAGTCCTAGCAACAGGGCTTCATATTCAGCGATAGTATTGGTGCATTTAAATTTAACCTGTAAGCATGCCCTTCAGCATGATCATTTTCTAGATTATGCACCCAAATCCCTGCTCCTGCCCCTAATTTGTTAACTAAACCATCAAATTCTAAGTACCAAAGGATATCATGTTCATAGTTAGTATCAGGGGTCCCAGGAATCTGCTTGATAGGAAGATATGGTTCTTTAGTTTCATCTAGTTTCTCTTGAGTGTCTGGTATATTATTATTCTTAGAAAAATCTTGAATTTGAACCCTGGGCCTTTCGTTTGAAATTTCTTCTTATTCAGCTACGCAAACTTTCATCTCAACTGGGGGGTTAATTTCAGTATTGTAGAGAATGAAGGAGTCCATGTCAGAGTGCATGGAGTAGATAGAGAAATTTTGGGGTTTCTCCTGGCTACTTACCAAATATTTCATTAAAGTTTCTCATAATATTTCTTTGGTTGACCAAATACTGAAATAATAGCATAGGACATGTTCAGTTGTAATGATCCTTGAAGCTTTGCACCCCAAGACCTAGACAATAACATGCCATATTTTGGTGGAATATCAGCTACCACTATGTCCATTAAAATGGTTTTGGCAGGGTATTGAACTAGTGATATACATAAATCCTTGATCAAGCCTAGACATCTGACCTGGCTTGAATCAAAAGAGAATAAGTCTTTGTATGGCCTGGTAATATCTAGGTCCAACTTCTCCATTACAGACTTAGGCATTAAGTTATGAGAAGCACCAAAATCAAACATGGCACTATGAAATATTTTATCATGTATGTTCAGACTTACATAGAAA
>APFE030273244.1:159562-176833 GCA_000404065.3 Pinus taeda | reverse complement strand
GAGCTTATGAGCTCTTACAAAGTATTCGATTCCATCTTTAACAAGTAGATACTTGTTCTCAGCTCTATAGAAAATAACCTTTCTATCATACAAGTAAGGACTTCCTAAAACAATTCCACATATATCCAAAGGAATTACATCTGACTCAACCTCATCTACAAATGTTGACCCAAAAGAAAACTTGAGTTTGCATTGTCTAGTCGCTTGTAGTTGTGCTTTATCATTCAACCATCCTAATGGGTATGGTTTCTTATGAGGTGTAGTTGTGAATCCCAATTTCTTTACAATTGCTTTAGAAATTAGATTTACTTGTGAGCCACTATCAAACAAAGTATCAATCTTTTGATTTGTGGAAACAACTCGAATATGGAAAAGCTCATGTCTTTTTCTCTCATGTTCTTCATCAATAACAAATTGAGCAGAATTACTAGTAGATGCTTTAGAATTCTTACCTTTTATACCTGTGGCTACAATGATTGTTTCATCTCTCAAGTCTGACCCCAAATCTCTCTGAATAGCTGCAGCAGTCTTCTTCTTCTTGCCCTCAGACTTATTCAGTCTCAGCTCTAGATGCAGAATCCAATAGTGCTCATCATCATGCCCATCCTTTTTACAGTGAGTGCATGAAGCTTTGCCTTTTTGTGCAGTGTTAGCCTTCCTTGCTTTCCACTTCTGCTTTATTTTCTCCTTGCTCTTTCTTGTAGTGGGTTGGAATGGTCCCCCAACTTTTGGATTTCCATTCTTTCCTCTAGCTTCTAGATGAATAGCTTGTACAGATACCTCATCTATACTAGTGGTATTAAACATGAGGATGGTATGCCTCATGTAGCTGTGTAGACCACCAATGTACTTCAAAAGAGTCTCTGGTAAGTCTAATGAGATCCCTAGAATCAACGCTCTCTTTCTAAATTCTTGAGCATACCCTTGCACACTTTGCCCTTTCACCTGCCGAAGAGTTTTCCAACTCATCATGGCTTGTTGCATGTAGGCCAATGGATAGAATTGTTTCTTGATTGTAGAAACAAATTCATTCCAGACAGAGATAGTCTTACCATGTCTTTTCATGTCAGCTTGGGTTCTACGTTCCCACCAAACCAAGGTAGTGCCTCCTAGGTGTAGGCTTGCTAGCTAGATTTTGCTCTTGTCTAAGTCGATGTTTTGCACTCTACAATATACATCAATTTGTCTAATCCAATTGTCCAACTTTTCAACATTTAGCTCTCCATCATATATATGGAGATCGAATTTAACATCTAGCTTAATCAAAGATGATTTCTTATTATGCACAGGGCTATTAGGAGGTGTGACAAAGTTTTCCTCTTTCCCTTTTCCTTTTGAGTGGTCATGGTTATGAGATTTTTCTTCTTCTTTATCTTGTTTAGAACGTGATGAATCTTCATCCTTATGCTTTCTAAAGTCCCTATACATTTCTTCTACCATAGACTTTATAGCTAGGAAACTCTCAATGAATTAAGGGTCTAGCCCCACAAAACCTTCCTCTGACATTGTCTTCTGAGGATAGACTCTCCCAATCTCAGGTTTATTTTTGAACAACTCTTCTTCTCCTTATTTGAGCTTTGATCTAGTGAGCATTCAACAGCTAAACCAACACAATCTTGTCTAACCTTACAGCCTAAAGCTTTGATACCACTTGATTTGATAATCACCCAATGAGTGACCTCAGTTAAGAATTATTAATTGGAGGTATTACAGACTCATATGTTGGTGTGTGTCTATGTTATTTAAGCAACAGATCGATCATATTGCAAATACACAGACACTTGAAATGGTCAACAATAGAGAAATACAGTAAGCAAATACAAGAACACAAGAAATTAATAAGGAGTTCACCCTATCCTCCAGGGCTACATCTCCGGTCTAGCTCTCAGTGGTGGCCTTCTTTTATTGTGTCTTGAAGCAGAGAATTACAATGAAGGAGCTCAATATGAGTCTCCTGAAACAGATTGGCTTGGCAGGGTGGTTCTTGGATTCCCCAAACCGTTAGAGTACACAGAGTCTTTTCTTTGCCAGCTCTCTAACCTCTCTGGTCTAACAGATCCTCTCAGGGATGGCTTGAGTCCCTCAAGCTCTCAGGTGCTTAACACTACCTTTGGTCAGCTTAGCCCTCTGCCTTCTTTCTACATTTTGCTTCACTGGTTCTTCTCTTCTCTGTCTTTTCTCTTTTGTGTTCCTCTTCGGGTGTCTCCTCGTCCCTCTGTCCGGTCTATACATGGCTTTAAAGCCATTCGAGCTCATGGAAGTTCACTGCCTCTTCTGCCTCCATCGGATCACCTGCTTGCAGCTGCACTTGGAGTTCCCTATTTTGGTTCCATCATCAGGCTCTCAGGGTTGGCCAATTGTCCTCCTGTGAACTGCGCCAACCTGCTTCGTCAGCCCAATTCTTTGGTTATGTCGTGGAATGAGTCTTTCGCCACCTTGGCAGTCAGAGCAAACCTTAGATTATTCTAAATCGTGACTTATTACCTCGTCAAATCCAACCTCTCCAGCCATTAGATCTGGAGCCCGCAGATCCGACACCATTCGCTCATCCCGCATGGTTGACTAGCTCGACCATTAGCACGCGATGAGTGGAAGTTTCCTCTCTCCTCCACTTGCCATGCATTGGGCGCTGAGTGGAATCACTCCTTTTTCATCAAAATTGCTTACCACCCATGGATGCTCCTGATCAATGCCACTAGTTTTGGAGCGGGTCCTGCCTTTAGTGCTTAGCCTTTTGTCCCACGGTTTTCCCGGCTCCCATGTGATCGACTGCTCAGGGCTTCTCCATTTTGAGGTTTTTGCCCAGCGATGTGCGATTAGTGGCATCAAAAACTCCCCCTGTTTCCCGATCTGGGCCTCCGAGGGGCTAATTTCACCTCCCGCACAGTCTCCATGGGCCTTAGTCAGCGTGCTTTGACCGAGGTCCTCATTGTTCCACGTTGACTACCATTGCCACTGGTTTAGAGGTGTTTTTGATCATTGTTTTAAATTCTTTGAAGTCTTTCTTGACCTGGTATAACCATGGCTCTGTTACTCATTCTTTATGGATCCAATTCAGATCAACAACACTAGGCTTCTTCATCATAATTTTAAGTGAGCTCCCTTCAATATATTTACTTAACCTATGTTTTAGGAGTTCTATTTCCAATTTAATAAGCATCGCTAAAATGTTACTTGTTAGTGCTATATGAAAATAATAAGTGACCAAATAGGAAATAAATTTTTCATAAATAATTTAGAAAAAATCATTTTCTTTTTTAAAATGGACTCATAAACAAAAGGTGTCCTTTGTACACAAGTTATGACTATAAAATCATAGAGTTTCTCTAGTAGTCACGTGGGTATAAAATATGTAGATTTTTACTTGTAGATTCAAAATGCTTATGTAATATGCTAGAACAAAATACTTGAATCTACTCCACTCATTAGCCAAAACAAAAATTGATTGATGAAAGCACTACGCAGAAAAGGAAGAATTTGAATTGCACATAACATAATATTTTTCTCGGGAAAACAACTCCTCAAAACCACTATCTATATTTCATTAACTAGAAGATCTCAAAAGAAAATATAATGCTTTTTCAACCCCGAAGAATTCCTGCACAAGTATAATCTATATCTTTGCTTCCCAAATGAGCTAAAGCCAACATTTAGCCAAATCTACTACGTGCCAAGTCCCTACTTCCTTGTACAATTCCATCATAGGCCTTCGACTCATTGCATGCACCATTTGTACAACTCATAAAATTATATAAGTAATAGTACACTGTTTATGAAATCTAATCTCAATTGGTTCTTCCTTTGAACTAATATGCATGAGTTATTTATGAGTGAATCTTCAACCTCATGGAGGAGTGAGTGTACACTGAAGTGACTCCCCACTACTATACCTCTAACTAGTTCCTCCCATTGTTTGAATTAGTTTAAGTTACTATAACTAAGTTAGACATAGTTAATTAATTACAACTCAAAATAATTCAACCTAGACCCCTAAAATTTAGGAATCACTCTACATGACTCTAGATAGACTTCCAACTCTAATTTACTGTGACAACTAAGCCAAATTAACTTTTTTAACTATTCTAAGTTGCTATGACAATAGAATTTGATTTAATTCTATTTAATTGAAAACAAAGAAGATTTATTATTGCTATTTTTAACGCCCCCTCTCAACAAGAACGAGATGATGTGCTACCTTGATCCTACCTATGTGAAACTTGAATTTTCATCTTGACAAGGCCTTCGTCAAAATATCTTCATCCTGCTCCTCTATGGGAATGTACTCCAACAACATGATTCTCCTCTACAGACAATATCAAATATGATGATACAAAATATCAATATGTTGGGACCGATCATGAAAAATTGGATTCTCATAGTTTGATACAACTATATTGTTATAGTAAATCATTATTGGATCCATCTACTAAACAAATAAACCAACAAGGATCTTGCTCATCCAGATAGCCTCACAAGTTGCTTGACTAACATCCATGTACTCTACCTTTGGTAAAATGGGTGTAGGTGATCTTTGCTTCCTATTGTACCAAGAAACAACTCTTGATCCAATGCTAAAGATCCCACCTGATGTGCTCTTCCTATTGAATGGACTCCTTCCCCAATCTACATATGTGAATCCTTGAAGCTTCACTCCCTTTGTCACTCTATACCAAATACCAAAGTGAGTGCCTCCTCTAAGGTATCTCAACACATGTTTTGCTTCCTTCTAATACAATTTGGTCAGCTTGACCATAGCTTCACTAAGTTGGTTAACTATGTTACACATGTCCGATCGTGTGTTCACTAGATGCATGACTGAACCTACAATATGTCTATAAATAATAGCCTCTTCTACTTCACCTAAGTTAGCATCCTGCTTCCTCCAGTTACCAACTAGAGGAGTCTCCATGGGTTTACTTCTCTCTGTGTGGAAGTTCTTCAGTATTTTGTTGGCAAACTTTCCCTTGGAGACAAAAAGTTCCTCATCTCCTTGCCATACTTCCATCCCTAGAAAGTATTGCATGAGCCCCAGGTCCTTCATTTTGAATTCTCTTGCAGGATCCTCTTTCCAAGCCTTGATCAACTTATCATCACCCATTAGAATCAAGTCATCGACATATAGAACAATAATTAAAAAGTTACCTTCAACCACAACATGGTAAAGGTTCACATCTACTTCACTTTTGGTGAATACCAACATGGTGGAATGGTTATCAATCCTGGTGTACCAAGCACAAGGTGCCGGTTTCATTCCATGCAATGCTCACTTGATTCTACACATATGTGACTCTTTGTTTAAGGTCTCAAATCCGTCAAGTTGATCAATATACACCTCTTCCTCAATCATACCATTCAAGAATGATGTATTTACATCCATCTAATGTATCTTCCATCCCATTTGTGCTAATAGTGCTAGAATGGATCTCGTTGATGAGTACCTTGATACAGGAGAAAAAGTATGATCATAATCAATCCCCACCACTTGAGAGAACCCTCTACCCAAAAACCTCGCCTTTTTTTTCTCCACACTACCGTAAGTTTCTTTCCTTACATTGTAAATCCATTTGGAACTCACCATTGACTTTTTTACGGTCTTGGGACCACTTCCCAAATAATATTCCTGATAATGAGTCATACTCATCAACCATGGCATCAATCCAAACTCGTTGCTACAATTCCTCCCCAAAATATGATGGCTCAATCTCTACACTCCTAGTCATCAAATCCATGTAGTGAGTGTACCTCTGCAGTGACCTCATCTGCTTGCACTATGATGTCGATTCTCCCACATTCTCTCTAGAATCATGCAATAACCTGTCAGCCTCTTTGATGCACTTTCTCCCAGCTTTGGAAGACTTTGCATGAGTGAGAATTTCCACTACGTGCTCCACTGCATGTGACTATTGTTTCCACTCAGTTCTCTTCTGCATGTGAATACTCCAAATCATCGTGAGATTCCTTCTTTGGAGCTAAAAGCTCCTTAATACCATGTAGTTGAATCTCCCTCTCAAGGGAACATCTCATGGGATTCTCTTCATCAAAATTCACATCTTTGTTAACAACGGTCATCGTATAGTTTGGAAGGTACACCTGATACTTTTGAGGTATATCAGTTTACCCCACAAATATGCCCAAGTTAGTTGTTGGCTCTAGATTTTTCCATGTATATTTGGTAACATGGAAGTACACTGGTGAAGCAAAGATCTTGAGGTTTGCCACATCTTGTTTCTTCCCTAAAAATCCTCTTTCTGGTATTCTCATCCTCAGAATTCAATGAGGGCTTATGTTCTACAAACAAATAGAGGTGTTGCATTCTTCAGACCATAAGTGTAATGGTAGGCCCTGATCATGAAACATCGCCCATGCCTCTCCCACAATACTTTTGTTCTTCATTTCAACCACTCCATTATGCTATGGGTTATGAGGTTTTTGGTAGGATAAATTGTTCCATTTTTAACCCCTTTCTTATTTCAATTCATAACCTTAGGCCTCTGTTTTAACCTCGCAACCTTGTTATTCCTGCAGTATTCCAAGAATCACACATTTTCCTGCATTAGATTTATATTTCATATTTAAGGGTTACAAATGTACTTAATTAATTACTTTTATATGTTTTATACCTTTAATATTCTTTGCAAATAATATCTTCTTTCCTAAAGTATTTGGTAAGCAGTGTATTAATCAATTGTTTAGCATCCTCGAGTGTAGGTAGGATTCCTACATCGCTGGAAAAATACTAAACTTTTTTGACAAGTCACTACCTAACACGGATATCTAGTTTAGAATCAGTGATCTCGAGTTGGGCTCGGAGGATATATAAGTCAGGGATATGATAGAGATCAAGTCATTGGTCGAATTCTTAAGCTAAGTGTTTTTTTAGAGCTGTAAGGCTTCGAATGTAATCTTGTTCTTATTTCGTTACAGCATAAAGGCTTAGATCATAACTCTGAATGTAACTTTCTAACGGTCGCAGACATAAAGGGATGTATATAATGTAGGATTCAGATAGAAAATGGTAGCAAGCGATAACGATAGAAATGCTATTTTAAATGTGGTATTTTGTAATCTTTCTTGTATCGCCCTCATTGTGCGCTGAATTTGATTTCGCCATGTACATTTGTTGATTCTGAAATTTAATATAAAGGGACTGTGCCATGCTATTTCAATCCTTCCTTTTAATTCTATGTTGATTTGTTTTTAGAGCTGAGTTTCCAAGTATATTAAGCACGAAAACCTGCTAGTTGGCTAGGGCCCAGCCATCTCAGCTCGTTCTCGCTCGCATTCTTCTTTGTCATTGAAGGTGTGTTGATTTCACATTAATGAAAGGTGTGAATTAGGTAGATTCTTCTATTCTTTCACAAGGTTCAGGTTCGATTTGATTTATAGCCATTGTCTGACGGATCTGTCATTTGCATGCTTAACTGAGTTTGATTTCACCTATTTATAATTTTTCTTTTCGAAGCTTGATATTATTTCTGCCTAGATCATGCAAGCATGTTATTCCTTCACTAGTGCATTTACAGTTCTGCAATTTGATTTCTTTGGTTCCTTAGAGTGAAGTCTTTCGTTATTTTCTTTTGTAAGGATCTTGATGGATTTCTACAAGTGAGTGTCCATCTTTTAGAAGCATTTTTGATATTTTGGATTGAATATGCTTTGATAATTAAGGAATGAACTCTGCTATAAGGCATTAATTTGTACCTATACTTTACACTTTTAAGGAAAGGATCAATCTCCACATATAATTATTTAAAAGTGAACCTTTTTGAATTAAGAAGATTAAAAAGGCAGATCGGATTTATGTGAATAACTATTACAGGGATAAATCCTATTGTCATAGTTAGATGATTTCTTTAGTTGCATGAAAGAGTTCCTTGATTGAAGAAAAGTGTGCTTTGAATTTTGAAGTTAATTCTTATTTTGTACTTAAGTTGGGTTGAATCATCTTTTTTGTTGTGGAAGCTACTTCAATGTTTTTTTCACCATTACAAATTCTTTTCTTAGGTTAACACACTCTTTATTATTTTATGAAAGAAATTTGTGAACTTGGTGCAAGAGTCTCTCTTCTTAAACATGAATCAATATCCTGATACATTAACAAAGTGCTCTAGTCCTAAGACTTAGAGCCCCTCCATGAGGAAAAAAATCTTCAGTACAAGTGTATAATATACTTCCAGCATATAAACCTTTTTTTGGTATTAGTGCATGAATATTGCAATAGTATAGGAATAACAACTGAGTGCGGGGAGAAAGATCTATAAAGAAGTGAGATATATTCAAGGGTCCAATTATTAATCTGACATGAAATTATATTAAAGATAGACATATATTTCCTTTTCAATTAATGAGGATTGCTTACAAGAGTATGAAAGTTCCTTTTATTTATTTCTTCGCAAAAGTACTTTATATCATATTCCACCACTAGAACTTCTTTGGTGTAAATTGTCGGGTGATCTTTTCTTTTTGATTCTGGAGGATTTTAATTAAGGATGTAGGAATAGAGTTAGGAAAATTTCATATCATTTTTGGCATTTCCTGTGCTTCACCTTTAAGTTTGCAAGACCCTCAGGTTGATAATTAAGTGTTTTAGGAGTCTAGTTAACCGCAATTCCTACACCCAATGGAGGTTCTATTAACTCTCGTCAAATGCCTTCGGATGCACATAAGTTTTTGAACTCATTCGATTCATACTCCCCATCGTTATCACGTATGAGAGCTTAAAATTTCCTGCCAATATATTTTTCAACAAGTGATTTAAATTCACAAAACCTAGTGAATGTCTTATCTTTCTTTTGCATGAAGAAAATCCAACACTTACAAGAAAAATCATCAACAAATATTACATAATACCTGTTCTTGCCTGTGGATACTTTCAATAATGGTCCACACACATTTGAGTGAACTTGATCAAGGAACACTTGTGCTTGATTATCTTTATCATGAAAGGAAGATTTGGTGTACTTTCCTAATGTACACCCTTTGCATGTGTCTCTCTGCTCTAGTGTACCCTTGGGGATGCCTTGTAGAAATTTGCTGCAATATCTTCAAAGGGCCGTGATGCAAGTGACCTAAACTATGTGCTAGAACTCATCAATGTCTTGAATCTGCACCTTGTCTGCTTTAGTGCTCAGAGAAACCAAACCTTATACCTCCAATTTTTAGAGGTTCTTCACTCAAACCCCTATCTGCTTCACCTGTCCTATGGCTATGTGATGAAGGAATGCCTTTCACTTACTAAATATCACATCATAACCTCTATCCTCCAACATGGAAACAAAAACCAAGCTCTTTATCAAACCTGAAACATTCATAACAAGTCCCAAAGTGAGGGGAGAACTAGACTCCATCTTAAAGTTAATTGTACCAATGTTGATTGCACTATACCTCTCATCATCACCCATTTTGATATGCATCTTGAGAT
This sequence comes from Pinus taeda, assembly GCA_000404065.3. Taxonomy (NCBI): domain Eukaryota; kingdom Viridiplantae; phylum Streptophyta; class Pinopsida; order Pinales; family Pinaceae; genus Pinus; species Pinus taeda. The sequence continues at coordinate 167,412 of APFE030273244.1, read as the reverse complement.
AATTCTCCTCCAAGTTACTAAAGGTATCTTTATTACAAATCATATGGAAATAAGCTCCACTATCCAGGTACCATACACTACCCATCATCAATGACACCATACAAGCAATGAGTGTAGAATATAGTTTGAACTATGAAGAAAGAGCTTCACTTGCTCCTCCTCTTGAGGGCTTCTTACTGACCTTCTTGTGCAGAAACTTTGTGGAAATTGTCCTAGTTCGTGATAGTGAAAACACTTTATTTTCAACATGTCCTTCTTCTTTTCACCCTGACAAGAATCTGATTTGGAATGGGATGACTTCCCCTTCCCTTTCTTTTCCTTACCATCTAAGGCACAATTTTCCTCATCATGAAGCTTTGATGAGGATCCATCTCTAGTGTTTTGTTGAATCTCTTCCTGTACCAGATTGCACCACAATCGATCCCACTCTGGTAACTTCTCCCTCCCATTGATTGATTCTTGTTAACTATTCTAACCCTTGGGATTTCCTAGAAGTGCTAGGTTCACTAGATTGTCTCATGAAATAATAATACCAACACTTCCAAGCTCATCCCGACATTGGGTGAACTTGGTCAAGTATTTTGGAATTTGGTTGCCGTGATCCATATTGATCTTTTTGAGCTTTTCCTTCACTGTGAGCTTCCTGTTGTCACTACTATTTTGAAATAGGTCCATCAATTCCTTCCACATTAAAAATAGAATTTCCTTACCGTCGAGATTTGAGAAAATATGACCTCCAACTCCTAATATAATCCTTTTCAACATTTCCACACACTTTCTCCATTCCTCCATATCTTTATCATGAGAAGTTGGAGGCTTTCAATTTCATGATATATGAATTCCTTGAGGATGATTTCTTCCAACACTAACACCATCACGTCCTTCCAATCTATGTAACTCAAGTTTCCCTCGAGGGTATACTCAACTCTCAAATCGCAGAATTACATCTCTCTAACTATCAAGTATTAAATTGCGAATTCGATTTGACATGCACAACGAACTCATATTCTCCTCTTTTATAATGTCTTTAGCTTCGATACCATGTATATTTTTACTTGTAGATCCAAACTACATATGTATTATGCTAGAAAAAAATATTTGAATATACTTTACTCATGAGTGGTAACAAAAATTGATCAATGAAAACACTAAGAAGAAAAGGAAGAATCTCAATCACACATAACACAATATTTTCTGAGGAAATAAAGTGCTCAAAACCCTAACTATCTATATTGCATTAACCAAAAGGTCTGAGAAGATAACACAATGTGTTTTCCACCCCGAACAATTCTTGCACAAGTCCAATATATCTCTCTGCTTCACAAAGGAACTCAAGCCAACACTTAACTAAATTATTTTCCTACCAAGCCCCTACCTTTTTGTGCAATTCCTAAGATAATTAGACCATATTTAATTGGGAAAATCCCTCACCAAAACTGTGCAATCCATCACAGGCCTTCTACTGATTGCATGCATCATCTGTACAAATCGAAAAATTATGCAACGAATAGTACATTGTCCCTGAACTCTAATCTCAACTAGGTCTTCCTCTAAACTGAGATGTATGATTTATTTATGAGTGAATCTTTAATTAATTGATGGAGTAGTCAATTTTCATTGAAGGTGCTCCACACTACTAGACCTCCTACTAGTTCCTCAAACTATTTGAAATAGTTTAACTCACTATAATTCAATTAGACTGAGTTAATTAATTACAACTAAAAATAAATCAACTTGGACCACCAAAATTTAGGAATCACTCTACATGAATCTAGAGAGAATTGCGAATCGAATTTACCTAGCCAACTAAGTCAAATGAAATTAGTTAATTATTACAAGTTGCTATGAGAATAGATTTTCAATCTAATTCCTAATTTAATTCAAGGAAAAATTAAATTAGGATTTCGTGTTCCTATTTTTAACAAAATATACTATGACATAAAGTCATAACTAGAACTTTACTAAACAATCTTATCATACTGCTTCACAAATTAACCTTTTTTTATATTTACATCCTTAATTATTTTGCTTAATATACAATATTGTTTTTGTGTAAGTAAAACAATCATATGTTAATACAGTTATTATGATAACTCTATCTAATTAGATAAATATTTTGCGCATGCATCCTTTTTCTCTCGTCATTACAAATCAATCCACATATCTATTTAATTATAGAATTTTTATTCGATCTCTTTCCCTTCATTCACAACTCATTATGGTAACATAATTAAATAATATCCTCATGTATTGAGATTCCTTACACTATTAACCATGATATATCCTTATCCATGTGGTTGATTCTTATCTACCAGAATACTTTAGCATAGATATATACCATACTTTCTGCATGCACTATCACCATAGACTCTAGCCTATTCTACCACTCTATTTTGGCAATAAATCAAATAATAAAGGGTAGATTAAATTTAAATTCCATCTACCCATAAACCAAGGCTTGGGGAATATTTGAAATCTAAGAAAACTTTCACGCAACCATGAACTACCTCTTCCAATTCCCCTCGAGCGAAGATCTTATTTCCCCCTAAAATCAACAAACTCTTTGATTCATTGGTGGTTTATCTTATAGAATTTTTCCTGAATATATTTTTACCAACAACGTGCTTTAAGTCTCTGAGCATTTTTCCTAGATCTTTTTTTTAAATATATTTTTTTCTTTAAATCGCACATTAATCTCCTGCAATGCTTTATTTGACCCCACTTAGTATTTATCTCCAACTAAGTGATTAAAAAAATCCTTCCCTCCCATTATGTTAATATTTTTAAATTATTTTCTCCTAGGTATTTTTAGGAGAGTTTTAGGGAAGGTCCATGATGTGGACTTGACCACCAACAACCTTTTATAAGAAAATTTCCAAGCAATTTCCAAGAAATGCTCTTCAATCAATATTTCTAAGGAATTTATTTATTAACTCAAATAATGAAAAAAGAATTACAACATCACATAAGTTTGATCATGTCTTCCATAACCATTCAATCCAATAACAGTTCAATGTCAACAAATAGTAATTTAAAAAAAGGCAGAGCCATGGGGTGTTACATCTTACCTCATTTAAAATAAACATTTTCCTCGGTGTTTTCCTTTTGGTTCCCTTCCCCTCGGAAAAAATTTAGAAATGCTTCTCACATTTTGTCGTCCATCTCGTAGGTTATCTATTCTATGGTAAAGTGCTTCCATTACACTTTAACCTAGCAACTAGATTGATTTTGGACCATGGTTTCTCCCCAATCTAATATTTGAAGTGCCTCTACCTGGAAATATCGTTTTCATTCCACCTATACCAAATTCTAATATATCACATGAGAATCATCATGAATATAGTTTTTACTAAGGGGGCATGAAAAATACTATGTACTTTGATCTGGCTAGGCAACACTAGCTGATAAGCTACTGGCCCGAATCTAGCTATGATTTAGAAAGGACCACAAAACATTGTTGCTAATTTAGCACAAGTTCATAGCCTCAGAGTGCTCTTTCTTTGTTTGACATTCACATACACATGTTCTCGTAATTTAAATTCCTTGTGTGTTCTCTTTTGATCTACATAACTTTCTCGTCAACCTTGGGTAGTCTTGAATTATTTTCTAAGTTATTCACCACCTATTCCATTTCTTGTAGCACATTGGGTCTTAATACCAGCCTGCCATCTAGCTAAATATAGCTCAAGTGAGTACAACATTTTCTTCCATACATTGCTTCAAAAAGGCTCATTTTTTTATAGAGGCTTGATAAGTATTATTATAAGAAAATTCTACTCAATGTAAGAAATCTTCCTACTTAGAAAGTATTTCCATGGCACACATCCTTAGCATATCCTCTAGAATTTGGTTGATTCTATCTACTTTTCCATCTATTTGGGGGTGATAGGTCATTTAAAATTAAGTTGCATTCTCATTCCTCCAAATAATGTTTTCCAATAAAATGGAGGTGAATTTAGCATCTCTATCAAATATCACCATTTTTTGTATGCCATGTAACTGGAAATTTCCCACATAAATATATATGTAATCTATGTTGTCCCAAAGGTAGACCTAATGATTATAAATGGTGTTTATTTGATTACCTTGTCTAGTACTACAATAATAGAGTTATTCTTCCTTCTAGGTATTGATAATTTAGTAATAAAGTCTTGAGAAATAACTTCCCATTTCCATTTCGGAATGGGTAGTGGATTTACCAGTCTAGTTGGGTGTTGGTGTTCTACCTTCACCTGTAGGGGTTCTAGACAATTAACCAAATATTTACCACCTATTTCCTCATACTAGGAAAATAAAATTCCTTCCTCAACGTTGAAATCATTTTCTGGTATCCCATATGTCTTATGAAAGGTCTATGGTGACTCTCATTTAAGATAAGTTCTTTTACAATAGCTTTGGAACAAAAATTTTATTTCTGAATATCAATAGTTTCTGTAAATTTTCTACATAACTAGGAACTTCTATTTAGTGTATTTTTTGCAAAATTTTTAGCTAAGCTTTCTTTCTGTTTGAAATTATGATTTATTCAGCAGAATCGTTTTAGCGATGCTTACTAAAATTCTCATTAGTAAATTTACATTTCTAATTAAAGCATCTACTACTTTACCTTCTTTTCCCTTAAAATTCCTTACATCAAACTCAAAAACACCTAAACATGTCACCCATATAGCTTGTCTAACATGTAAATCAGACTCTGGAAATGTATTTCAAATTAATGTTGTCACTGCTAAGTGTAAATGGTTTTCCCAACAAATAGTGTCTCTCCATTTTTAAAGCATGTATGACTTGTGTGAGCTCTAAGTCCTAAACAACGTAATTCCTTTCATGAGATTTCAATTTTGTTAACCCATATGCCACTACACAAATATCTTGAATTAACACCACCTAGCCCTTGATGGCATCCATCAAAACACACTACAAACCCTTTTTCTTGATCTACAATCTTTAGGATAGGTGCTTCTATTAGGACATGTTTTAATTTGTCAAAACTTTCTTGGCACCTAGCAATACATTCAAATTTTACTCTCTTCTTTTCTAAGGAAGTAATGGGATAGGTGAGTTTTGAAAAACCTTCATTGAAACTTCTGTAATACCGCATGATTTCAATTAAGGATCTGATGTGTGAGACATCCTTAGGTATGGACCAATTTAAAATGGTCTTAACCTTTTTAGGATAAAAAAATAGTCCTTTCTTTGAAATGACATGACCCAAATATTGGCTTTTGCCTTTAAAGAACTCACATTTATAGAATTTTGTGAAACAGAAGGCAGTAAGGGTTGAGGTTGAGAACGTAGCTAGATCTAGTAGCTCGGTAGTAATTAATGTTGTAAGTAATCAACCAGCAGATAGGATGGATGGCTTAGTAAGAATAAAGATGATTAATGAGAGCACATGTGGTGTTAGTATAAGCGTAGTGGACTCAGAAGTTAAAAACACAGAAGTTAAAAACTCAGAAGAATATGCCGATAACTCCCACATGGCTTCTAGCATATGTAAATACAAGACTAGAGACTGCGTTGTTAACTCCAGTGTGGTCATAGGTAAAAACAGGAATGAGGACAAGGGATAGCATGAATTTCCAGAACTTGAGGATGACATTAAAAATCCGGAAGGTGAACGGATTATTACTAATCAGAGTGACCAACATATTACATCAAATATAGGTTGTGATGTGAGGTATTGTAGCAGTGTTAGTGATGAGCCTGTAATTAGAACTGATGATGGTTGTCAGAACAATAAGGGTAGCACTATAAGACCAATAAGTGAACGCAATTTTAACCCTAAAAATATAGATAAAGACAACGCAAATGATAGATTTATTTTTAGTAAAGGGATAGGGAATCCTAATGATGTAGGGGTGTCAAAACCAGTGTCTAGTAAAAGGTTATTAATCTTTCCTCCTCAACTCTTACTCCTGAAGGAAATACTCCTAGTAAAGGCTTGGGATTCGCGGTCTCCCCCAAAAACATTCCATTTGAAAACATCATCTGGAATATTCAGAATGGGACTCAAGGCCTTTCATTAGATGAGAAAGATGTAGTAAAGTAGTAGTTTGCCCTTATAATGATGAAAGCTAATCCACCAAAGGGTTATTTAAATAAGGAAGAAAATATTTCTCTGAGGTCACTTCGTAATAATGACAAGATAGTGGTGCTTAGGGCTAACAAAGGAGGAGCAACTGTTGTTTTAGATACGGGTGATTACATTCATAAAATTAATGGACATCTCAACTATGTTAGTTACAGAAGATTATACTCCAACCCCACTTCCAAGGTTATTAAACGGGTTAAGAAGGCTATCATGTGGTTAAACCTCGATGATAAAACAAAAAAGAGGTTAACTCCATCCAGTGAGGTCAGTCCCAAAATTTATGGATTACCAAAAATTCATTAAGAGGGGGTACCTCTTATACCAATAGTCAACACCATTAGTTCCCCCACCTGTGAATTAGCTAAATATGTGGCCAGGATCCTGAAACCTCTAGTTGGAAACACAAACTCCTTTATAAAACACTCTAATGAATTTGTAGAACTCATCAAGAATGAACTGGTTGATAAGGATGATATTCTGGTTAGTTTTGATGTTGTATCTTTATTTACAAAGACTCCCCTTGATGAAGTTGTTCTTGTTATAAAAGAAGTCACTAATCCAGATACGGCTAAACTTGCAGAAATTTGTTTGCGTTCCACTTTCTTTAGTTTTCAAGACAATTATTATGAGCAAATATCAGGAGTCGCCATGGGATCCCCACTTTCACCCATTATCGCCAACTTATACATTGAACACTTTGAAGGAAAAGCCCTTGAAACATACCCTCTGAAACCTGCATGGTGGAAGAGATTTTTTTATAACACCATCCTAAAATGGACTCATGGCAAGGCTGAGCTCAAGAAGTTTTTTAATCATCTTAACTCTATATCATCTGACATCAATTTTACTATGGAGCTTTAAGAAAACGATAATATTCCTTTTCAAAATGTCTTACTCAGTAGAAAGGACGATGGTACTTTAGGACACCAAGTTTTTAGGAAGAAAACCCATACATAAAACTATCTCCATGCTAATTCATACCATCATCCAACCCAAAAATTTGGTGTCTTAAACACTTTTTCCATTACGGCTCTTAGAATTTCTGACTTTGAACACCTTAATGAAGAAATTAAGCACTTAACCTCTATTTTTAAGGATATAGGATATAAGCAGTTTAATATCAAGAAATCCATAAAAAGTGCTCAAGAGAAGGTTCTCTCCAAGGGTCCCTGAGATGATTACGAAAAATAAATTTGCAAAAATGTGTACCTTCCATTCATTCAAGGGGTCACACATAAAATTGCTAAGATTCTAAGAAAGAAGGACATACTCACTCAGTTTACAACATGTGGAACAATTAGGCAGAAAATGAAGTCTATTAACGATAACATTGATCATCATCAACTCAAGGGTGTGTATAAGATTGATTGTTCATGCGGGAAAAGTTATATTGGAGAGAGAGGGTGGTCTTTCAAAATAAGACTTAAAGAGCTCAGAGCAGATATTAATAACGCGAGATCTTGTACATCAGCTTTTGCAGAGCACTCCTCCAAAACCAAGCATCATGTATGTCTAGAGAATGCCAGGATTATTGCAAGGGAAGATCATTATCAAATGAGAAAAATCAGAGAGGCTATTGAAATTACGAAGTTTCCACATAACCTCAATAGGGACAATGGAAATGAGATTAGTGGAAACTAGCTCCCCCTAATTAGACATATCAATCCCTCCAGATCTTTTGAGGAGTAGTACATCAGGTTTGTCCCCTACCCCTTCCTTAATTTCTAAACTCTATCTCCATTAGTTTATTAATTAATTA
>APFE030273244.1:133520-156797 GCA_000404065.3 Pinus taeda | reverse complement strand
TTTACTTTAGATCCATAACGCAGCCCTGTCAACGTTTTCAAATCCATTCGTCCATCTGCTTGAGGGCTTCGATCTGAGCCCGATCTTCTCCCTTCCTTGGTTTGCAGAAAGGCGACGTCAAAGATCACCCGTCGTGAAACCCTAGCGATTTCCCGCAGATCAGAGCCTTTTCCCACAGTAGCCAATCTTGGTCTCCTAAAAATGTCTCCTTGCTAAATTAACAGAAAGACATTTTGGTTCAGTATGTTACTTCAATTTATATCTAAGTGGACTAGTGCATCACTTATTTGTCCTCCATGCATCATTAATTTGGGGAATGTTCCTTTCAATATCATTTACTGTAGTGGATTCATGGATAGCATGTACATTTTTTAGGTACCTAATATTTTGTGGACAATTTCTTAATAAATGTGGTTCTCCACATCCCCAATATTCTAAAGGTTCTCTCTCCTTTGTAGTGATTGTCCCTTTGTTGTTTAACTCCATTTGTTTTGAGTGAGTGTGTAATTGAGATGTTTGGTGTTGATTGTTCCAACAGGATTTCTTTCTGTGATGATCTCTCCCAAAAATTCTCATAAAAGATGACTTTTTCTTCTTTATTCCTCATATAGACATGTTTTTATCCTTGCTCTGCCACGATTTTAAACTTTCACTTTTATTTTTAAACTATTGGTAACACAATATTGCCTGCCTTATTGCGTCATCCATTGTCCTAGGATTTTCAAATTCAATCCTTCTTTATAAGCAAGACATAGACAATTAAAAGACCTTTGTACATCTTCTTTCTCTTCCTTAATACAAGAAACAGATCTTAGTAGATTGGTGAATTTTGCAACAAATTCATCCATGGTTAACTGTCCCAATCTTATATCATGGAACTCTTTTGCATGATGATCATAGTACCTCTCATTTAGGTACTTATATTTAAGTTGTTTCTTGAATTATTCCCACAAACCGATTTTCTCTTCTAGTTTATGCATTGTTTTGGCGTCCTCCCACTATAAGTAAGCTTTCCCTTGTAGTTGAGATATTTATAATTTGACTTTTAAATTACTATCATATTCATAAACTTAAAAATACTTGGTAATGCTTAGTATCCATTTTTATACCTATTCATTTTTCACTAGCAAACCTACGAGGTCTTATCTTTTTAAATTCTCCCTATAACTCTATTTTCTTTTTCTTTTTAAATCTTTGTTCTTTTGGAGAAGTTTTTTCAGATTCATTCCCACTTTCATACATTTTTATTTTAGGATCAAGACCTTTTCTCTTCAATGGATTTTCCTTATCCCCTATTTCTATCTATCTGACTTGAATTTTCAGTCAAATCATTTATTATTTTTTCCTATTCTTCACTTACCTTAAACAAAATTTATGACCAACTCTTATATTAGCCAATTCTTCATGCAAGTATCTTACTATTTCCAAGAACTAAGTGACGAGAGTGTGTCTTCTCATCGCAAATCCATATACACTTCTTCTCCTTCATTAAGAGGTTGATTTACGGATGATGCTATTTTGTTTTGTTAAGCTAACTTACTCTTGTACCATATTATCAAAGAAATAAAAAATAAATTAATTTGTCTTATCGTCACAACTATATCACAACCTATACATTTTATTCTCTTGATGTGTTTTTCCCTTAGGCCTAGATTTGAAACTAACTGCTCCAATAACATAAGTAGAAAACCTCCATGTATATATATATCCTTATGCTTATCTTATATCATTGAATGCCTTAGTTCATTTATACTACTCTCCTTTGATATTTTCTCTCTCTTGTCATTAACAAGTTCGTTACTTTATGCTTCTCTTGTATATAGGTTTTTTTTGGTTCATAACCAAAATATTTCCTCGTGTAATAAATTGTTCCAGAAATATTCCCATTAACTTCTTTGTTAAGGACATTTAACCTCTTTAGTGTTGGTAATGACATCATTACTAATATTGTATTTCTTTCGATTATGGTTGTGGATCAAGTTATGAATCTTATTCTCATTAAGTGGTATCTAAGGGATATACTTATGTCTATAATTCTTAGAACTAGATTGAGCAAACGACACCTTATTTAATTCAAATATCTCCATCCCTCTTTAAAATTAATGTTTTTTTCTCCCATAGTTGAATTCGGTGCATTCAATATGATTTACCATCATATAGTTAAATTATTCAAATCATTATACACATTAAAATCTAAATACTATGTTATTGCACGACTGCACATGTAATTTGACTAACGTTTTATAATCCAATTCATAATTACTAGTGCATGTATTTGGTTCACTTTGATATATTCAAACCCTACGAAATGTTATATATTATGTGCACATAGTTTTTGCAATTCAATTGCGAGATAATTTGTGCTAGTCTTGATCCCCGCATGGAAATGGATCGTTGGTCCAATTGGCACTAATCACGTGAAATTCAAATGGGCTACGATTAGGGTTGGCATTGAATGATTGCGATTCGATCTGGGAAATCCAATGATGGGTTGATGTTAGGGTTTTCCCAAAACCTAAACCTCCAATTTGATTCAGCTCATTTTGTAATTGTTCACTCAGTGAGGCACTACTCTACATGCGGGAATTTGAAATCGAGGATTTGGGGGTTTTCCTACCCCTGTCAAATTTTAATTTACTATGTCTCTCACCATTGGCTCGATGTTATCCCCATGGAGTCACTTTGTCAAGATGAAGAAGAAAAGGTAACTTTTTGCGTTGTAATCATAGTAGCACTGTTCATTTTGTTCCTTAATAATCGGTTTTGTAGTTACAGTTTTCCCATACATTCGTTGAATTTCATAGCTATGTTGCAGGATGGCTTCACCTCGACTCAAGTGTATGGAATTGTATCATTTCACGATTGTATCTGGTGAAATAGGTTTTTTTTATCATATTCCCATAATGGTATTTAGCCATTCCATTTCCATTTTATTGGTATGCTCACTACAAATTTTCCATTAAAATGATTGACCTTACCATCATTCATTCAGGATGGTGTGCATGACTTGGGGTTTCTCTTCTAATTCTGCATTTTCGCCTCTTTACCATTAATATGAAATTTCCTATGATTTCATATTTGTATGTACGGTTAACTTAGGAACATTTGACACCATCCTATTTCTTTGAAGATAAATTTATATTCCTCTTTCATCATCTCATTAATTTTGGGCATTTTTCTTGGTTTTCCCACTCTATTGTTTTATGGCCATAACATATATTATGAGTTATATGGTTGGTATTGAAACCCAAATTCAGGATTAAACTCGAAGTAATCATTTTGGGTTTTAATTTTTCTTTATATTTAGAACTCTTACTCAGTTTTCTTAAGCATTATTTGGTGACACACTAACGTTTGTGTGTATATCTATAAGTTGTAGGGGAGATAAGGTCACAACACAACTATGATAGGTGATCAAAGTCCTATTCCTCTCTCCTTAATTGGTTATTATATAATGGGTTTGTTTTTCGTTGATATAATGAATATAAAGTCACCGTTTTTCTCATTCTTTAAGACGAAGTCCATGGATGTGGGATCATCACGGAGATTTATCACAGGTAAAATAATGTCACCCATTCAACTCTAGTTTTCTCTTTTATCATTATACTCATTAGAAGTTGAATACAAAAGTAATGTATGGTTTTTTTTCCCTTTCAGGTGCCGTATGCATTTTTGGTGAAACATCTGTTGAATTTCAATGACCTCCCAACTTCGAGTTTTCAACACTTTGACTGTAACATTCTCCTAAATGTAAGAATTTTTATTTTCTTACCCATTCTTGATGGATGTGTTGTTTGCAAGGTCTTGTGAACTAATTCAGGGTTATGAAAATATTCCTTTAAAGTTGTTTATGTATTCCTACCTAACCTGGTCAAGATTCATGGTGCAATTTCTTTTGGAAGAATTTATCAACCTTCTAAGCTTCGGATCGAATATGAATTTAAGCTTTGACCCTATATTATGAGCTTAATATCTAAACTACTAGCTTAATATAATTTGAGTTTTTTTGTTGAATATTTAATGTGATGGTTTTTATCATGAGTATCAAGGTCTTTTTGAGAATGTAGTTAAAATTTAATATATAGTTTCTTTCTAGATGAATTTTGATCACTTTCATTGTGTTTAACAACTATGGTTCATATCATATTACTATGATGTTAAATTGTTTACTTATAGACTCACATAGATATGCCTATACCAATTTCACTTCTTTTTAGTATCAAATGCTTTCTTTAAGGTTATGTATATTAAATTAATTAGACTATAGATGGGAGTCTATGTATATTTTTATTATAATTATATCCATGTGACTTAATATTGTCGAATTATCTTTGGAATTATATGATTCTCAATATTAATGAATTAATATAAGGCTTTTCCTTCTTTTTTCAAAATCAAATGTTTATTAATGTTAAACTTATATAGTTCCTCTATTGTATGTCTTTCTTCTTAAGGTTGAGAATGTCAAGCTTCTAGATAATAAATTTAAGGGACCTTACTTTAATAAATTTACACACAGTAATCAACATATCGTTTAGTTATTTTATTTCCAAGTTAAAAAGGATAACTACAATGTTACTTGTTAGTGTTAGTCGATCATAATAAATGACCAACTAGGAAATAACATTTCTAATAAATAATTTATAGAAACTCATTTTTTCTTTTATTTCTAAAAATCGCTAGGCTCACAAACAGAAGGTATCCTTAGTATATAATTTATGACTACATATTCATACAGACTCTCTAGTAGTCATGGTGGTATAAAGTGTACCATGGTATAAATTCATAACTAGAACTTTACTAAATATTCTTATAATATTGCTTCACTAAGTAATATCTCCTTATCTTTGCATCCTCAAATACAATATTTCTTCTCTGTAAGTAAAACCATCATATTTTAATACAACTATTATATAACTCCCTCTAATTAGACGATTATTTCCTACATGCATCCTTCTCTTCTAATCATTAAAATTGAATCCATGAATTTATGTATTCTCAAATTTATATTCAATATTTTTCCTTTATTTCACATTTCAGAATAATAACCTCTTGTACGCATATTATTTACATGATTAACCATGACATATCTCTATACATTTGATCGATTCTTGTATATCATAATACTTTAGCATATATTCATACCATACTTTCTCCATGGACTCTCACAATAGACTTCTAGCCTATTCTATTATTCCATACCAACAATAGAATAAATAATAAAGGGTAGAATAAACAACTTTAATTCTATCTAACCATAAACTGAGGCTTGGGCAATATTCAGCAATCAAGAACGTTTAGCCCAACCATGAACTACCTCTACCAGTTCCCCCTTGGCTAAGATATTCTTAGCCTCTTGAGCCAACAACCTCTTTTATTCTAGGTGGTTTGTTTTATGGATTCCTTCCCAACATATTTTTAGTAGCTTCTTACCTTAAGCTCTCCCAACACTCTTCCCTAGACCTCTTTGTTTTAGCTTTTTCAAAAAACATCATTTTAATTTTCTTTAAAATATGTCTTTCTCTCTCACAATGGTTTATTCCACCCCACTTAGTATTTCTCTTCAACTAAGTCATTAACATAATATTTTTCTCCCATTATGCTAATATTTTTAAATTATTTTCTTCTAAGGGTTCTTAGGAGACTTCTAGGGAAGGTTCATCATGTGGACTTACCACTAACAACTTTTTCTGAGCTAACGAGAAGTATTCTAAACTCTAGTGTTGTTTCTTGAATATTTCCAAGAAATTTATTTACTAATTTAAATAATAATAAAATAACTACATCATCAGATAAGTCCCATCATGTTTTCCACAACCATTAAATCCAATGATAGTTCAATGCATAAAAATAGTAATCATTTAAAAAGTAGAGCCATAGGGTTGTTAGAATACTACTTTGGAGATAAATATAAACTTTTGATTTTTGTATACTACTATAAATATTCTATGGAGACTAAATCTCCACTATCCACTTAATAGTTATTTATAATTAAATTAAAATTGTACAAGATTTATTTGAAAATTATTTAATTAAATGTAAAAAAGGGCATCGATGGGGGCATGAAATAGATAATGACATGGTGTTCTATTAAGGCACTATTGAGCTTTTCTTGGCCAATCAACATCCAATTTTTCTAATTGGGTGATTGAGGGTGCCTGTAGACATCGATGGTGTTCCAAGCATAGCTGACTTCAAGGTCATCGAAACTATGGACAATACTGCTCACTATCCATCTCTTCTAAGGATCAATTAGGTCTTTGATAACTAGGTAAGTATAAAATTGAAAAGAAGATAGATGATTTTTGAAGGAGGATATAGTCATATTGTCACACCATTGGATCTTCATGAAAGGGATCGCTCTGTAGAGAATGTGAATGGCGAGCTTAGTCATGAGGATCTAGATAATATCTATAATGTTACAATCTAACAAGATGATTATGTAAACCTGACAACTCATGGAGTATTAATGTGGTGAAACATCAGGTCCTACACATTTGACTTTGACGAGGCTTCAGAGAATTGAGAAAATTAGTTGCATGGGGTTAGTACTAAGGGAGGAGCCCATATTATGAGAATGGTACATTGGATTGAGATTGAGGTGAACAATCCACCTTGTTTTGTCAGTTTTTTTAAGGTAATTTTCTTTTCGCGAGAGTATGAAGAGCACGTAGTAGATTGCGAGATAATTTTTGCATTGGATGTTGTACTACATGCTACACCAACTAGGTGGTGGGATACACACATGGAGTGAGTCGTGATGTGGTAATAATGTAAATAATTGTTAAAGATTAGGTTTCGAGACAACTTTGGGGTCACTAGAGAAAAATACTTAGGAGGGGAGTGCCCTAGAACTCACTTCAAGGGGTGGACCGCAATTTTGATGAAGGGAGGAGTACCTCAACAATAGTTGGTACACCACATTATCCGTACCTTGGATGTCATTTCGAAAAATTGCTATATTGAGTTAGAGGTGCGTAGAGCAACCCACAAGAGGGATTAGGTGGCTAGAAAATTCCAAACAACATTTAGTGTTCAAGCAGAAGAACTATCATTGGAGGAGGCTCTTAAAGTGTTGTGATGGAAATTGTTTACAGAGAATGAGCCAATTTTAGCCAGGGATGTAACATTGTGTGATGCATCTCAGCACTCGAAACAAATGCATGAATTTTTGGAATATTACAACATATTAGAAAATGGATGGGATGATCAGGATGATCCTTGTATTATATAAATTCCATAAGTGGAAGGAAAGTACACAGTGGAGGGACCTCCATTTTTGTTTAAGGAATATCCACAACCGATCAGACAAAAGAACGTTAATCTTGGAATCAACGAACATACCAAGTTGTTGGCCAATGAAACTTACCAAGATAGTGGTATCATTTGAAGGGCCATGAGTTCATAATATTGAGAATTAGCTATTAGAAATGGAACATAAGTCATAGGTATTGATGAAGCCAAGATCGAAGATGTGGAGATCAGAATTGCACCAATTAGCAGTGCAACAACAAGGCTAATTGATGGCTATGCCACCTTACAAGAGGTGAGTAAAAGTTAAGATGACCTCGGAAGCAAATAAGGGGTGAATTCTCCCCTATGTACATATGAAAATTTTGTAAGTAGGTAGGATTAAGGGTTAGAGAGAGTGGGACTTAACTAGAGGTTACATAGGTATAGTTAAAACTAAGCATCATGTTGTGCTAGGGGTGATCTTGACTCAGGTACCTAAGTCATTATAAATTATAGGTTTGCAAGATAAACATTGGTCAAAATGTAACTGAGTGTAAGAAGGCTCAAATATGTTGATGATGTTCAAGATCACGTGAGGGAGAATACATTAAAATGATTTACCCCTTCATGCAAATCTTTGGGGAGAGAGAAAAAGGTGGTTGAACTCGTTATCAAATCCCATTCTAAGGCAAGAGGAGGCTTGCAAGCTATCAATCAACCCATGTATTATTGAGACACAATGGATATGAGGACTATCATTTAGGTGAGGTAAGACCTAAATCGACTAATACTGAATAGGGTGATTCAGTGGCTCATGTGAAGCATCATATGAGACAAGGTTGGAAAATGACTATGTATGAGATTAATGATAATCAAGGAGATTGAAATATGAACTCCATAATAACTAGGAGAACATGCCATCAAACATAACGGAGAAAGAAAAAGGAAAATTTCTTATAAATTATTACCTAGGGACCAAACGAGAGAAAGTGAAGTATTCAAGGATAAATTTAGGACCAAAAAACACATGGTGAGTGTGAGAATCCTTTGAGAGAAGAGAGAGAGGAATCACATAGGGATGATGTGCTGATGATAGGGTAGATAAAGGAATGGCAAATGATACCACCTTGAATAGAAAGCTTGACAAGCGGATGCAATTATGGAAGAATAGGTCTCAACAAGGAGACTTAGGTAATAGATCTAGGAATAGGATGTGTGGGTCTGAGAGGGTTTGAAAAATTCACTGAGAGGTTCAAATAAAGGAGATTCCCTCCACTCGCAACAATAGTTCTTGAATGAGGACACAAATATACTAGTGAGTTTAGTTGGATGACATATCACAAGAGGACTTGTAACCTCTTCGAATAGGATGGTGTCAGTGTAGTCCACATTAGAAGGACTATAGTGAAATTATGGGGTTTTATCACAATGCATGATGGAGAAAAATGAACAAACATGAGACAATGGTAAGATTTTAGTGCAAGGGCAAGGCCTACATCATGAAGAGAAGAGCCAAGTTTACGCCTTGTTCCATTGTGCCAAGGGAACGATTGCGTATAACTCTAAGAAGGAGATAAATGATAGGGACAAGCATAGAAGTCATCCATGGAGGAGGAGTGGTGGCTACATCTCTTTGTCTTAGAGCACTGATGTGGGGGAGGGGCCATGGCTAATCCCTATTTGGGTGTTTTAGGAGCTCTAAGGTGTCCATGTTCTATGTCTTTTCCTACAATAGTAATATTGAAGGAAAGGAGATGTCCTTAGTGATATTAGAAGTCTCGGATCCATGGGGATAGAAAAAGGATTCAGTAGGTCAAGGACACTACAAATTTTTGTGTTAGGGCCCAAAAGAGATTAAAATATTTTTAACATAGTAAGATGGCACAATAGGAACAAGGAGCATGGAAAGGATAAGGTAGAGCATATGAGAGGGTTGGTGCAAAAAGCATGAGTGTAGTAGAGGGATAACATAGGAAGGAGGAGTGCAGCAGAGGGCTGATCCATGAAGTAGGATCGCAACATAAAGCTGGTCTAATGGTTGGTGCATGATGAAAGAAGATGCCACATTGTACAAGGATAGCAGAAAGTGGAATAACAAGGTGTGAGTAGATGATATTGACAATTGGGATTTTACAGGAGGAACCAACCAAGGAGGTCACTGCTAACAAAACATTTAGAGATATTTTGAGACAGAAAGCACTATGCAGAGTGGTGCTAAATGAGGCAGAGGATATTTTGCATAGATACAACACACATGGGACAGCTGGACAAGAACCAAGGTATATATCTCAATAGCCTATGGGACAACTTGGTCGAATGAGTGGGAAGGAGGGAGGATTCAAGAGAAATCTTGATGGTTATAAAATAGTCAAACGAAAGCTAAGGTAGGGTCAGTTATTGGTCATTAGATGATGGTCAACTATTCAGAGTGTTTTGGAAGATAAGTTATAGTCAGTCTTGGTAACAATATTTTGTTAGTGTAATTTGGGAACCATGGGCGAGTATGTCATTTGTCACCAATGATATAGTAATGGGTTGTATTTATTGGATACATATATGTTGGTGTGGATGGTTTACAATCGGGTTCCTGTCATGTTTTAATGGTGTGGTAAAATGTTGAGACAGCCTCGTAGTCTAATGCATATAACTCTGGGTATTTTTGCCTCTTTTGCTAATATATATATATATATATGAACTATTGTTGGAAGAATTGTTGTACTCTTTTGTGCTTATAAAGGGTAGTTGGAAAAGCCTTGTGTAACTTTTCTTTTATTGCGTAGTTTTTTGAGTGTATGGATGAATCTCATTACTAGGTGGATGTTATATATATTAAGCGAGGGTTTTACATGTTTTTCATTGCGAGATTATACTATCATTAATGGTTTATAGTTTACTTGTTTAAACCTAATCCTCATCTTTATGATATGTTTTGACGTAATAGTATATAGTGATGATTTGGTTTTGTATGGTCCCGTAATATTATGGTTGTTAAACCTCACAAAGTCAGTGCAAGTGTTGACCACTTCATTATAATCTGAAGTATGAGCCAGTTTTATATGTCCATGATACTTGTGTAATAGCCACACACTTGTCACTATGTTTAACATTACCTCGGTTATGTTAGAACCCACATGGTCATGGTTATGTTAAATATTTTGAACTTTAATCCTTACAAGGATTTTATACATAAACTAAAAGAGCTTATAAAGTCAAAACCTCACATGGATCTGCAACATTTTTTCAAGTTTTGCGGTGTAAAAAAATTTTCTGCTTTGAGAGACTTTATCTCTTTCACATTATAGTAGATTTAGGCTAACATGAATCTAAACTTATGCTTAATCCAAAAATGCTATAGAAAGTCACTTTGCATAATCAATTGACTTTGCAACACTCATTGGGTGATTAATATTTGTACTCTAAAAAAAATCCATTGTTCACTTTAAACTAAAAAAAATATCATACTAAAAATAAAACCAAATCAAACGACTTTGAAACACTCATTGGGTGGATAATATTTGTAATCTCAAAAAAATTCCATTATTCACTTTAACCTAATAAAATATATCATACAAAAAAATAAAACCAAATCAAATGACTTTGAAACTCACAAAATGAGGTGGATAATATCATAGGTGTCCAAAAAAATTATATTATTCATTTTAAATTAACAAAACACATAATATTATGCATGATATGGGATTTGTCTACAAATATCAAATGAGTGAAGAAAACAAATAAATAGTTCAATCTGAAAGTTAACTTTGAGGTATTTTACTATGTTACAATGGATCCACTGAAATATAAAATATTGGCAAAAAGGACTATGATAAATAAAAAATAGAGATTAACCATACTCAAAGCTAAGTTATATTCAAAGCACCTTATGAGGTTTGAACTCTAAATTTATTAAACCCCACCCAAATCAACTTATCTACACCTCAAAGACATTGCAACTTTGATTGAGATACTACGAAAACAAAAGCAGTTAAGCTATGTAAATTAAATAAATGATTGGCCAATAATTTGTTTAGTTTGTTTAATAATGAAAAAAAATATATACATATATTTAAAATACATAAAATTATATAAAACACCCCAACAAATTGACGATAATGACTCCTATTCAGTTATAAATCAATCTTATATTGAAAATGTACATTAACCCACACACATTCTAGAACGACTTCCAAACTATAACAATTTAGAATATTCATGGAAAAAAGATAGATACCAACACATTACCAACCAAGCAATACGCTAGAAAGGCAAGAGATTCCTTTGGGTTTTATTAGATGCATTTTGTATCGCACCCTATTGTAGTGTACTCAATATTAAAAGAATTTGTATTGCTCGTAGTGGATGGAACACTCATCATTTTCTCCTATGGCATTGTTGTAATAGTGTGAGACAGAGTTACCGAGGTGAGTAAGGTGGGTGGTGTAGAGAACGGGAGGTTGCAGGGCCTAATTGAAGTTTGCTGGCCCGTAGGCAATTCTAGATGACAATTGGGATGATGCCCTGGCAGTCTCGTATTCCAGAATTATGAGCATGTTTTCGACAGGATCGAAGAATCGACTTCTGCTTGGGATTTGGTGTGGGTCATAAGAGTCTGTTATGGGTATAACCTGATAGCCCAGGTTATACAGTTATGGGTATAACCGTAGCTCACCAATATATGTAGTAAAATATATTTTAAATATATGTAGTAATCTTCGAGCTAAAGCAAAAGCAAAATCAAATTCAAATTATAGTTATGGTTATTTCAAATCAAATAATATTACTTTTAATAAATATCTGAATCTCAAATTTATTTAGAATTTTACAATGTTAAAAGAAATATTGACAGAAGACAACAGAAATTGAAAAGCCAAAATTAAAGAAAATTGTTAAAAATATAGTAAAAATAAAAATAATATAAGAAAATAGGTAAATATTTCAATATTATACTTTGAGGAATTTTACAATGTTATAATGGTTCCATGGAAATAGAAATATTGGTAGCAAAACAAAGAAAAATAAAAAAACTAAAACTAAAAATAACTATACTCAAACTTGAGTTATATTCAATCCCTAGTCAGACTTGAGCTCTAAATTAACTAAACCATCTACATCTCAAATTAATTGATGCTTTATTTTCATATGATGATGATAATGACTACTATTCTAAGTTAAATCAATCCTGTGTTGGCAATTCACAATAACCCCACATAGAAGGAAGCATTATGGCTGCAAAGGTAAGAGATTCCTCCGGGTTTTATTCAATAACCCCACACAAAAAGAAGCAATATGCCTACAATGATGAGAGATTCCTTCCGGTTTTATTCAATGAGGAACTAATAGTTATATGTCGAATAGAGGAACTAATTGTTTTATGTATTTAGTTTTATAAGGGCAATTTTTTTAATATTACTCATATTTAATTGGGCTGAATTTTAATTTGATATTGATATATTTCATTATGAATTAAAGAAACAAGCAAACCAAAAATTTATTTTGGATTCATTCCTTCACACACATGAACCATGACATTCTCAAAACCAAAGATTATTGTGGTCATATTTTGCAAATGATTGGTTAAAATTCAAGAGAAATTTCCCACTTCATACCCAAGTGGAAATGACCACTTCAAAATATTTAAAAAAGACGTGTGTTTTTCATACAAAACAATTTTATAACTCAAAAAATCATGCATTTCTCGCACTTCTTAGAAGTGATTCATATTTTAACTCATTATTTCATGATTTATTATTGAAAATCTATAATTAATGTAAGTTCAAGGCATCCATCCATAATAAGCATTTAAGCACTTCCTACATTATACATCTCATATTGCTAGAATTAAAATTATACATATGTAAAATAACTAAATTATAGCATTATTTTAAATTACTACTATTTATTATTAACTATAAAGAATTAAGAATATATTTTTCAAGCATTTATACATTCCAAAAAAATTAACAAGCTTTTTAACCATGAATATTTACCCCACCTTACAATAGAGATTCTTAATGTGTAAATAGACTTTGATGTAATAACATGCACCAATACCTTGTTTTATCAATATCACATTCACAAAAAACATATCTAATTTCATATGACACTTGTTCATATAACATTTATTTTAATTAATCAATTTAATTAAAACACAAATACAGACACAAATCTAAGACCAGGAGTAATGCCACAAATAAATTTATAGTTTGCATTAACATAGAACATTGATATGTACATGGAGAAGGAAGCTATTTGGTTTCCTCTCCCACTGTCTCTTCATCTTCCAATTCCATTTATTTTTATATTTACAATATTTGCATGGATTTACCTGACCCAAAAGATTAGGTGTGAACACCCCCCCCTAATCTGAAGGGACGTTCGTGAGTCCTAGCATCATTATGAATCTTTCAAACTTTTTCCTGCTAAGATCTTTGGTGAAGATGTCTCCAATCTGCTCATCTTTGGAACAATACCATAGGTGGATTGTTTTGGCCTCAACATAATGTTGAATCATATTTTATTTTGTATTGATGTACTTCGTTCAATCATGACACTTTGGTTTCTTGGCAACATTATTGCAGAATTGTTGTCAATAAAAGGAGGAGTTGAATGCACTTGTTTCTCGTACAAATCTTCCAGATCTTTCTTGAGCCACACAATTTCCTTTTTTGTTCCAATTGTTGCCACATATTATGCCTCAGTCGTGGAATCTGTTGGAACTAATTGTTCGTGTGACCTCCACGAGACAACTCCTAATCCAAGACTCATAACCTAATCTGAACTAGATATGCAAGTTTCTTTATCTCCATTGAAATGTGAATGAGAGTATCCAATCAGGTTGATGTCACCTACATGTGTATACTTGAGTCCAAGGTCTTTAGTTCCCTTGATGTACTTTTTTGTAGCACAGAAATGACCCTTACAAAGCTTTTACATAAACATGGAGAGGATTCCAACAAAAATTAAATGTTTGATCTCGTAGTAGTGAGGTAGTTGAGACTTACTACAAGCTGCCTGCACTTTGTTGCATCATCAAATTATTTTCCTTGAGTGTATGTGAGATTTAAACATTGTTCCATCAGAGTAGTCAAAATATTGCACTCAATCATGCCAAACCTATTCAACAAATCTCCAATGTACTTCTTCTAAAAGAGAAATATAAACTTTGGATGTTGGGCTACTTCAATGCTAATATAGTAGTGAACATAGCCCAAATTTATCATTTCAAAAACTTTCCTCATTTATTTCTTTATGGAGGCAATGTAGTTCGCATTGTTTCTTTTCATCAAAAGATCATCTACATACACCACATGGTATACAACTATTTTTCCAACTTTCTCGGCAAACAAAGCTGCACTAGCAAAATCGTGATGTTCGAATTTGAGTTCCAAAATATGCTTAGTTAATTCATTGTATGAGACTCATGGTTCTTTCTTGAGGCCAAACAAGGATTTTACAATTTTTCATACTTTATGTTCTTGACCCCTCACAACAAATCCTTGTACTTGGGACATAAAAATATTCTCTTTCAAATATCCATTCAAGAAAACAATTTTGACATCCATTTGATGGGCTTTCTAATGCTTCCGAGATTCCAAGGTAAATTATGTCTTGATGGTATCCCATTTTGTTGTTCCCTATTGTCACAAGTGAATTTTTAAGCATGCCTTTTCATCTCTTACATCTGTGACATGTATGATAGATTTAAAAATAAATTTCTTAACTTTTTTAACTAACAATAAACATAATTATTAAATATTAGGTTCCAAATTATTTGATTCCATGCACATTTACATGAATTCATCTCAATTCCATTCCAAATTAATTGATTAATTCACATGTTGGCTCAAACCCAATGCATTCTGCTTTTTACATAATAATACAAAACTCAATTAAAAGTCCTAATCGAAACAATTTTTTCCTTTTTAAATAGAGAACTACGAAGGGGAATAATACTAGAACATGAAAGGTCCATAGGGTCTTAGATAGATGATGATCAAGTGTGCTTTCAAGGCACTCTTAGATGTTAAATAAACGGTTCATTTTGTACCCTATTCGGGTGTTATTCTTGGAAATGATCATGATGTAGCCTCATTCTTGCCAAACTTACAAGGAAAAAATAGTAGAACATGAAAACACCTTTTTTTTGCATCAAAGCTCAAGCACCACAACCATGAAATCAATCTAAGGATCCTTGGGAGATATATATTCCTCAAATATATGAGGAAATTGGATTTAAGGACAAGAACCATTGACTTACAAAATCACTATCTACAAAAATATTCGTGAATCAAAATAAAACATAAATTAGTAAAAGTCACTACTACTATTCATTTCTATATAGACATTTTGAAAAGGATAAAATAGAGCAAGGGAAAAAATTTACCCTAAATATATTTTTTCCTATTTTAGTTAACACAAGGACATTAACTTCTCTCTCACGACCTTTGTATCCAATCATAGGAAATAATATGGAAGACAATGGTTCACGTCTTATGTCGAATTGTGGCATGGAGATGCCTCGTGCTATTGATAGAAATGATCCTAGATTGCTCCTCCTAAGACTATGTTAACCACATTACACTTTCTCATATCCGTATTTTAACTTCTCATCTCAATCCCCCATGGTCATCGTTAATTCATATCATCCTTCTCTTTCCATGGTCATTGATTGATATCATCCTATTTCCACAATTTTTATATATTTTTCTAATGATTTTTCATTCTGAAGCTTCATAGGAAAACAAAGTAAACTTAAAATCCTTGAAAATAGCTCATTATTGGGTAAATAATATAGTTACCATAATTTAAACATGTATTTGCATAAACAAAATGAATAGGAACAAGATGGAAATAAATATACCTACAAAAGTTATGCCTCCAAGAGTTACTTATTTATGTTTTTTTCAACCCTTTAAGATGTAGGAGTAAAAGTGTAAATGTGAAAACTTACTAGTGTTTACTACCCACCAAAAAGTAATGGAACTCCTTATCCCTTAGTAGGAAATAAACTTTTCCACTTCATATATCAATTTAGACTTTTTTGTAATGTAATGTTTTACATTTTGACTAAGTCAAATTAGACAAAACAATAATAAGAAAAAAATTTAACCGTCAAAATAAAATAATAGAATAAAAATAAAAATATCCCTATAAAATAAAATACAAATACAAATAAAAATGGCCCATGGGTTTGACCCATGATATTCATGTGGAATATAGCTTATTTAAAGGAAAAACAAACTATATCCATCTTGACTTCAATCTATCAAGCAGTCAAATCTCTTTTCACTCTAAAAGAAGTTTGCATATAAGATATTTGATACATCTAGTTGTTTGGTAGATGCAGAGTTAGGATGGATCTAGAATACTATTAGTAACTAATGTTGGGTTGAATATCCATGGTTAAGAATCTTGTTATGTGGTTTTTCAAATGTTTATATGTTTAAATCATATATTTTTCTTATAACTAATATAATAATGTAAACTTAAAAAAAAGTTTATTATAAACTATATATATTTATTTATATAATTTATTTATATGATGATGATGATGATAGTTTTTTTATTGACTATGTCTACCAAGCATACACTAGTTATTAGGTAGATGTTGAGAATTTAAATTCCATGACATATTCTAAAACATTCACCATAGTAGTCACGAATCAAAGGTTGAGATTTATCTTAAAAGTAGTTATGCCCTTTTATTAAAGTTTATTAATTAAGAAAATGTCAAGGTTTTTTGGACATATGGTATTAGTAAGCCATGACATTATAACAACGTCTATTTCACTCTCAAGGATGTTGATGGTTAAAAATCGTGTTAAATGTTTATTTCAATTTATGTATGTTTAACACATAGTTATTGTTTTTATCATTAAAATTATTAAAAATAATTTAAAATAAAGCTATAATTGAGTTATGTTTTACTTTTATTTTTAATCATAGCGATCGAAGGTGTATTATTATCTCTCTTATTTTTTAACCTAGAATGAGAATTTTTTATTTATATGCAAGTTTGTGTGATGATCATAATGAATACATGAGGTAGTACATATCTATGTCTTAAAAAACAATCATGATCTGCCTTATCACAAAAAGCTACAAATTTGTTGAGAGGGACTCGACAACAAAAAATAGGGTTTTGTAGATATATACCTTTCTAACATTCTTTTTCCCTTGGAGAGGAGCTCTTCACAAATATGAGTTAAAGAGGGAGTATCCCAAAATAGTAAGAGATATTTCCTGGATTTTTTTTGGCTAATTGATAGGGTATAAGCTTTAGCCTTGGTTGTTTGTCATGCATTGCCCCATGAATTTGCAACTTTAACTTACAACAATGTAAGGCATATTATGAGGTAATTATTTTGATACTTATCCATTTGTTATCTGTCATTATGTAGATATGCCTATCTATTTTGGAATAGGGTTCTAGAATTTCAATTTCACTATTAATAATTATTAGGTTAATAGTAGGGATTTTACATCCACTAAATATTCTCATATACATAAATCAAAATTTTAGATTTATTTTCAAAACTGTTGTTTCTTTTTTGAATTTTAGTTAAATTGAATTTGGACTAGGACATTCAAAAAATTAATTTAATTATTAATACTTGTTAGGTGGATGGTAGGGACCTTCATGGAATATTGTAAAATATTCATATTAGTATACAAAAATTAAAAGTTTAAACTTATTTCCAAAGTAGTTATTGTGGACACCTAATCTTTGCAATTAGGTTAATCCATGTAAATATTTGAAATATAAAAATAAAGGGAATTGGAAAACTAAGAGACGTTGGGAGATGAAACCCAATAGTCTCCCTCTCCATGTATATATTCATGCTTTATCTTAATGCAAAGTACCAATTCATTCGTGGAGTTCCTCTCCATGTATATCTCCATGTTCTATCTTAATGCAGAGTATTAATTCATTCGTGGAGTTACTCCTAGCTTGATATAGTATGAGAGACAACTCCCATTTTTTAGCATTTTCTGCCTTGTAACTCCTATATAATTCCATTACTGTCTATTATATTTTCCCTATGGTCATTTTTTACTAGTATCCTTATGTGTTTGAGCTGAGCATTAATTAGAAGAATGTTTATTGGCTGTGGTATACGTTATTTCTTTGGATTCATGTCAAAACGCTTTTCAATGCATCGAGATTATTTGTGAACACTAACTAATGTTTGTTCATCATTGTTGTATGTTTGTCCATCAGTGTGTACATTGCTTTGTGCATAGTGTGTCGACTGACTTAGAACTCAGACTTGGATACTCAGTGTGGTAGGGGTGCTGAGGTGGTGTTGTTGTAGAAATATGGGATGGAATACAAGCCCAAGGGGTGGTGTATTATCCATTTGCATGGATTGTATAACTGTTGGTATAACCTTAAACTTGTCACTCGAACCACGATGAACCTGTGCATTGATATATCTCCTCATGCATGGGGCGTTGATCAATGGTATATTGGTCATATATATATATCTATATATATATATCTATATATATATATATATTATATATATATATAATATATATAATATATATATATATCAGGTACAATGGTGATTGAAGCGTTGAAGGTAGTATAAAAAAAATTCATTGCATTATAAAAGTTAATTAGTGATATCCTCAATGAATATTGATGAACCCTTAGCCATGGTATAGTTTCCTTTGTGCATTAAACTTGTTTTGATGGCCTATTGTAGCCGCTACAACCACCCTCCAAAATTTTGTCCTACACCTAATTTGGGAGCCTCCCTTGGGAGTTTCACTTGATGACTTCCCACCCTTAGGTTCACTCGCTAAGCCCATGGGAGTCTTTATATCCACCTTGGTTGTTCATTTCACCCAAGTTTCTACATGATTGGTGTCTAAGTCATGCTTGCGACCTTGTCCTGCTTCATGTCGACTTGTTGTGTTCGTTATGAAAGCATTTATCACACTCACACTTAGAGTCACATGTGTCATCACACAAGCATTGTCACAGTTGATCAACGATCAAACACGAGTGTCCCGCTTGTTGCTTCCATCATCAGTCAGTCACGTTGAACATGTGTGTCTGGCTACCTTGAGTCGTTTCGTCGTCGGGATTGCTGAAGTTCTGACAACCGAACTCCACTCTAATAGCCAGACCATCACCCCACCATCGACTCAATCAATTGTGACCTAGAGTAGTGTATAAGTAGCAAGCCAGTATTTCTAAGCTATGTTGATTGCAAGAAATCCAATCAACTTTCAAGCTAACCATCGAGACAGTAAGACCCGCAGCCACTAGAGGACTGATTCCCCTAAAAAATTGTGCAGAGGCTACTGACCTTGCATGCTTTGCTGACTAAGGAAATTATGCAAACAGGTTAGATAGACACCAAGTGTTTGTCCCTGCCTCCCTCAGAAAATTGTGCAGTTTTCCTACTCAGTCCTCCCAACAATCGATCAGATGCTCATCTAGGAAAGTGCTCAATTTTCATGAGCAGGCCTTCTTCTCGACAATATTTCACTCAACTTAGGAATTTCACAAAGATGATTAGTAGGTTGGCTTGTCAGCCTCAATGGAGTTTTCCTCACTAGTAGCTCCTACCAACAAACTCCTAGTTCTCTCTAGGAATTGCACAGTTTCTGCTGCCAAGCACCCAACAACTGATTCCATGTTCCCCTTGGGAATTGCATAGCTTCTGTTGCGAGTGACCAACAACCCAGCTGCCAGTTCCCTTTTAGAATTGGGCAATTTTGACTGCCAAGGTCCTTGCCAGTTCCTCCCACATATTGCAAAATTTTTGCTTATTCATCCTCGTTGCAGCCTAACCTATTCTTCAAGAAAATTGTATAAATTTTTCCTTGTAGCCCTTGTTTCCTACTCATTCTTGAAACCACACAGATTATTCCTACCATGCCTTCCTACAGCTAGGATAGTCCCTCCCAATTGTTGTGCAATTTTTCCTTCCAACCAAGCCGAACCTCAGGGACAGTCACTATGGACTTAGATTGCTCATCTTCATCATTGTTGACATGTAATCCTTATGATTGGGTGAATTTATGTAAATAGATAAATAGGAAATATGAATAGTCATCAAGAAACAAACTGAACAGTCTCTCCCTCATGTATATAATGAAGACCTACCTGATGGAATAAACACACGAATCAGTTTTTGCTTTGAGGAGTTACTGCCTAGTCTGGCATGGTATCAGAGCCAACACCTTTTTTTAGTTTCCCTCTACTTTGTAACTCCCTCCTGCATATTTTGCTCATATTCTGCTTATATTCTGCCCATGTTCTGCAGGCTGACATCTCTGTCATATCCCTGCGAAATCTTAGTCATTGTTTAATGTATTCGTTGTGTGTGAGTTTCATTTTGCTATATGTTATATGCATGGATTCACTGTAAGTTTCAACCCATGACCTACGCTGTACAATTACTCCAACATTACCACTGTATACCATAGTTTTGTCCTTCAATATAAATGCTGATTTATGCTGCTCCCTCCCAACGCAGAGCATTTGGTACCAATATGCCACAGTTGATTCTGTGTCCTGGAATCATGGCTTTGTTCGCTTTCTGCGACAAAATCACGTTACGTTTGATAGGGAATTTCTAGGCCAGTAACTGAAATCATATTTCTGTAAAATTGGCACATTCCTGGAAGTATTAGTCATTGCATTTTCCTGCAGAACTAGACCATCCCTGTGCATGTTGGCCATTTCATTTTACAGGGCAGAACTGAGACTGTAAGGGCTTGGGTAGCCTACCAGAGGATTTCTGCGAGTGGAGCTCTCGTCCATTGCCATCCCTCATTTAACTGCAAACATCTACCGTGTCTGCGACTGTTCCTTAGTTCGATTCCCCTGACAATGCATTTTCTGATTTAGCAATCACCCCATGGCATGACCTGAACCCAACGTGAAGAGTTGAACACTGGACGTTGATAGAGTTGAATGTTGCATGTTGAAGAGTTACGCGGGAAGAGTCAAATAGTGGACGATGATAGAATTGAATGCTGGAAGAGTTGAACAGTGATACAAAGCGCTGCTCCATATACGCAGTCGATTGGCCTAGAAAGGGTTGTTTTTTTTTATAATCTTTACTCTTTCGAATAACTGCTCTGGTATTTTGTTAACGCTGGCTGACAGAACACTGCTTTGAGTTTTTTCACATTATGATTGTTGGTTTTTGTCTGAGGGGCGGAAGAGGGTGACCATCATCCAAAGATTGGCAATGGTCTTCTCATCGGTGCAGGGGCTATGATTTTGGGCTTTCATTGTAAAAAAAAAAAAAAAGCCTGGACAACATTCCTATGTTATTGGTTTGCAATGTCCTCCTATAAAAAGGTGTGAGAGCATTGCTACGTTATTGTCTGGCAATTTCAATTGTGCAGAAAAAGGTTTTTCAATGGAACCAAAAATATATCTTGTATTGGGAGTAGCTTTTTTATTTCTTAATAAACATAGATTGCACTGAACACAAGAAAAACCTATGGTTAGTTGCCTGCGCAGCGTTTGGCATTTGTTTGTGGTTAGTGCTGGGATCAAATTCCTTCAGTGGTATGATTATGTTATTTAGTATTAAGGAGGTATCAAAAATCAGGGTCTCTTATTGGGAATATAGACTCGTTTTCTCATTTTCATTTGAGTGCACCAACTGCGAATGCCAAATGCACCTTACAATCCACACTCACCGCCCCTTGGTGATCGAAAAGATGTAAATATCCCTTTGTTGGAGCACTATACAGTTGAATACACTGTGCAATTTTGTATATTTACAGAGTTTTGTGTATTGACACTATATTTTTCTTTCCCATTAAGAGTAAAATTTTGCAGCAAAATTTGTGCAGCAGAAGTATTTTTTTGTTACAGTATGCATTCAAGAGGAAGAGAAAGATATTTCCGAGGTAGGGGGGGCAGACACTCTCAAGGAGAAAAGGCAGATTTGCACTGCAAGCTACTATGGGAGAAAATTGAGAGGCAAAGAAACCAACAAAAAGGTAAAAGTGATGATACAGACAAAGGTAAAGCACTTGAATTTGCTCATTATGTTGTGGTACAATGTAACATTGGAGTAAATGAAGATTTATTTAATGCTTCACTTGCTTCTTGGAAAAATGATTGGTTGCTTGATTCAGGAGCAACCTGCCACATGACTCATAGAAAAGATTTTTTTGAAGATTTCACTCACAATGTTGATGCAGCAGTATACTTTGTAGACCAATCAAAAATCAAGCCATTACAGCTTGGCACAATCAGGCTTAAACTTCCTAGTCTTCCAGACTTTCTTCTGCATCATGCCCTATATCTCCCACAGCTCAAGAGAAACTTGTTGTCCTTGGTCCACATTCGCTAGCAAGGTCACTCCATTCATATGTTTGATGGCAAGCTTGAGGTAAGAAAAGCATCTGTCCACTCACTTGTCATGAGGGGAATAGAAGAAGAAAGGCTTATCAAGCTACAAGGAACCTCTAGTCATGCACAACATTTCTCATACAATTCTCATCATGAAGAAGGTACACTTCCATCAAATTTATTATGGCATGCTAGATTTGGACATTTGAACTATGACAGTCTCCACTTACTGAAGAAAAAAGGTGTTGCTGCTTTGCCTACAATTCTTAGGAAACTTAAGCAATGTGATGCTTGCATTCTAGGAAAGCATAGCAAGTAGTCTTTTCATGATTCACATTCAAGAGCACATAGAAAACTTGAACTCATTCATTCAGATTTATGTGGTCCAATGCCTATTCCTTCTGCAAATGGAAATAAATATATCATGACATTTATTGATGACTACAGCATAATGTGTTGGGTTTATTTATTGAAGAACAAATCTTATGCTTTTCAAACATTCAAGAATTTTCATAAATGGATTGAAAATGATGCACAATCTCATATTGGGTCTATTGGCACTAATAATGGAAAAGAATACACCTCAAATGAATTTGAAAACTATCTTTGCCAACATGGGATCAAACATCAAACAAATGTGCCTTATAATCCCCAACAGAATGGTGTAGCTGAAAGAATGAATAGGACAATCTTAAATATGGTACGAT
>APFE030273244.1:114518-124868 GCA_000404065.3 Pinus taeda | reverse complement strand
ACCAAACCAATTGGCTGCAAGTGGGTCTACAAGAACAAGTACAAAGTTGATGGCTCACTTGACAAGCACAAAGATAGGCTTGTGGAAAAAGGTTTTGCACAGAAGGAAGGGGTCGATTATGAGGAAAGTTTTGCCCCCACAGCAAAATGGGCCACCATTCGGATACTCTTTGCACTAGCAGCTCAGAATGGTTGGAAAGTCCATCAAATGGATGTAAAAGCTGCTTTCTTGAATGGAGATCTAAAAGAGAATGTTTTTATGTCCCAGCCTGAAGGATTTGCTGTGAAAGGACATGAACATAAAGTATGCAAACTTGTGAAGTCCTTGTATGGCCTCAAACAAGCGTCACGAGCCTAGTATGAAAAACTAATTGAGCATCTTTTGAAACTCAATTTCAAACATTTTGATCTTGATGATGCAACTTTATTTGTCAAGAAAGTTGGCAAAACAGTAGTATATCTTGTGGTAATATGTAGATGATCTTTTGATGACTGGGAACAATGAAAGCCACATTGCATCCATAAAGAAGGAATTGGGGAAAAGTTTTGAAATGACTGATTTGGGCTATGTTCATTACTATCTTGGCATTGAAGTAACCCAACATCCAAAGTCCATATTTATTTCTCAAGAGAGATACATTGGAGATCTGTTGAACAGGTTTGGCATGACAGAGTGCAATCCTCTTACTACTCCAATGGAACAAAACTTAAAGCTCACATCTATTGAAGGAAAAGAGTTTGAGGGTGCAACAAAGTATAGACAACTTGTAGGAAGTCTCAACTACCTAACTACTACTAGACTAGATATTTCATTTGCTGTTGGAATCCTCTCTAGGTTTATGCAAAAGCCTTGTGAGGGAAATTGGTCTACTGCAAAAAGAGTTCTAAGGTACTTGAAGGGAACTCAAGAATTTGGAATCAACTATACACAGGTGGACGACTTCAGTTTCATTGGATACTCTAATTCATACTTCGATGGAGACAAAGAAACTGGGGTATCAATTTCAGGATATGCTATGAGTCTTGGATCAAGAGCTGTCTCCTGGAGATCACATAAACAATCAGTTCCAGTAGATTCCACAATAGAAGCAGAATACGTGGCAACAGCTGAAGCAACAAAAGAAATTCCGTGGCTAAGGAAAATTCTTGAAGATTTGCAGGTAAAACAAGTACAATCAACTCCACTCATGATTGACAATACCTCTGCAATAAATTTGGCCAAGAACCCAAAATTTAATGATCAAACAAAGCACATCAATACCAAATATCATTTGATTCGACACCATGTTAAGGCCAAACAATCCATCTACATCATTGTTCCACAAATGAGCAAATTGCAGACATCTTCACCAAAGCGCTTGGAAGAGAAAAGCTTGAACAATTCAGAATGATGCTTGGACTCACCAACATCCCTTCAGATTAGGGGGGAAATGTTGACACCTAATCCTTGTGATTGGGTGACTTTATATAAATAGATAAATAGGAAATATGAACAGTCATCGGGAGCTGAACTGAACAGTCCCTCCCTCATGTATATAATGAATACCTACCTGATGGAATAAACACATGAATCAGTTTTTCTTTGAGGAGTTACTGCCTGGTCTAACAATCACATAGTGACTCTTGTGTAGTTTTCATCAGTAGTGCTTGGAGTCATCATCTCGCCTCACAACCTTGTTGACTCCCCCAGCCATTTGCATCCAAAATGATCATGTGTCATGTGTGATGGAAGACATCCATCACCTAGTAGCACTGTAGGTCGACGTGCGGCCCAATAACAGCACGCGTATACTAACATTGTCATGTCAAGTCATGTCATGAGTCATGTTGCCAATAGCTCTACTATGGGCTATGTTGTCAATGAATGTAATGTAATTTGGAAGCCCAAGAGACCCACTTGTTGTACAAATATTCATGCAAAGTCAAAAAGTCATGGAAGTCAAATAGTCATGAGGGTAGTCAAACAACCACAAGTGTCAGTTTCACCTTTGACTATAAATACCCCCTTATTTTTACATGCAAAGGACTTTCACCTCATCTCCTCCCACATACCCAAGAGAGTTTGTACTATTTTCTTTGAGGATTAAGTAGTGGCTCCAATGCCCCACTCATAGTGTTAGTGATGTATGGTGTAACGATGTGTATTGGAACTTTCTCTTAATTCAAAACCCTACTAATAGGCCAGCACATTTTCACACATGTATTGTAATTGTTATAAGACTAATCTTGAACACTTGTAATGCATGTTGCTTTAACTTATGTTGAAAATTTGAACTATTTCACTTGTTGTAAAACATAATCTGTTAATTGAAATTTGTTATATATGCTGTTAACTTTGTCTCGCCCGTGGTGGATATCTCCGCAGACATCAGGCACACCTTTCACATAAAGCTTGTTGTAACAACCATTGCACACATTAGGACTCATTCGTTCAGTGTTGTATGTGTTATCTTACCTTATGAGTTGTGACTGCCGCATCCGTGTGGACTGCTCCTCTGAAAGATACACTAGCATTCACCAGGCACACAAACTTCACTTCTCGAAGGCAAAGAAGACCACTCTCTTCTGCTAACAAGCAACAGTTGAGGAAAATCCTTAATACAATGGAAAATGGGCTAGCATACACAATGGGACTCCCACACCAAAAGGTGTTAGGTCTATTTAGGACTTCATACCCGGGTGATCCCTTGAACGTTGGCGGGTCTGATACTGTTAACATTTCTGGTGCTAGAATGAGGGAAGCCAATTGTATATGGATGAGAATCCCCTCACACTCATTCATTAATCATCTGGTCAAGGTAGTAACTCGCATTGCCTCTCGCCTACATGAGACTCTGTAGTTGGTTACTCCTCACCTCCCATGATTGAACACGAGATCCTGTATCATCAACGTTTCTCTGTCCATCCCATCACTCATCAGTTCATGAACATGGTGAGACTAATTCTAGGCATACAACATCTTCCATATGCATCAAGGAAACCAAAATCCACTCCCGCAAGAGTTGTTGTGTCATCGATGGAAGAAGTAGTCATTGCCACACTTGAAGGTCTCGCAGAGGCTATTGAAGATGGAGAGGAGCCTCCAGTCTTCTATCAAGGTGAACAAGACACTCTTGTGAGCTTGGGATCAAACTCCATTATAGGAGGTAGAGGCGAAGGAAGCAGAGGAGGTGGAGGTGAAGACGAACCAATAGACTCAGAGCCGAAACCATCAAACTTTGAAAGAGAGGAAGAGGATGAATAATAAGAAGAGATGGTTGACCCAAATCTTGAATAGATGACTGAGGTACCATTGGCTCTCTCAGTTGTTCTACACCAGATGTTGCAGTGAGCAGAGAGAATGAACATCAAATTCAACCCTGACAGTATGGTAAAGGCAGAAGACCACCTAGGCAACTTCTACCTACAGTTGCAGACCCTTGAGGTATAGTTTGACAATGTAACATGTATATTGTTCCGATGTACCTTGGATGGTAATGCAGCTGCATGCTATCACAACCTTCCACCAAACTCTATAATGAACTCGGGTGCATTGAAACTCATGTTCCTTAAGAAGTTCACCGACGAAAAAACGACATCCATGCTACTCAAAGAGTTGGGAAGCCTCAAGATGGAGGGAAAAGAAAAATTAAAATACATCAATCACATGTTTACACATATTCTAAACAAGTTTGTTGCAGACACTAATCCTCATGACTCCATCACTGTTGATTACTACATGTCTACATTGCTAACCACCATTGTGTAGTTCATCAAGAGAGTTGTAAAAACAACACTCTTGGAAAGTTGTGAAGAAGCTATTGCTGTAGAGAAATACTTGCATGTGATCGAAGTCATCGAGGATGACGAATCAACGAAGGACTCCAAGGATGCGAGCAAGAAGCCCCGAGCAATGGCGAGCAATGGCAGAGACAAGGAAGCAACCAATATTGAGACCCTCACTCACCTTGTCAATAACTTGACCAAGGAAATTTCCAAACTCAAGAAATGAAAAAAAAAACATTTTAAAGCAGTCGTCTACCCAGACAAAGACAAGTAAATAGCTCATCGAGTTGCTCATTAAACAACAACTGGTTCACTTCAAAAACTATGTAGAAGCCTGTGTTCCAACTCGAACAATGCGTACATCCTAAGTTTTGTTCCTTCCATGAATAACATCACCCTAAGAACTCTTGTTTGGATTGGAAGAAATTCGTTAGCTTTGTCTGCAATCATATGCTTGATACAAAAATAAATATGTAGGAGAACCTCGAAGATGCTGACGATGACAAAGAGCTTGCACCTAATGAAACATCAAGTTCTTGGCATATGGTGAATGCATATCAGTGCTCGTAAGTAATGTTGAAGATGAACACTGAGAAGCAACCCCAAAATAAAAGTGATCACTACAATCTCAGGAGCAAAGGGGTTGCCCCTAAACTTGGGGAAATGCAATAGAAGGTGAGCCTGCTCATGAAGAAGGTTGATCTACCCACCACCCCAAAGCAAAAAAAACATAGCAGGTCTAGAAAGCAATGGTGAATAAGAGTACATTCATTAGCAGCAAGTTGAAAAACACAATGCCAGACAACACAAACATATGTTCCACCCCAGACACCTCAGTCAGTCTACCACCTCTAGAGTATAACTTTGTTGATGACATGAAGAAAACTCGAGTGAACATTAGTTTGATCGAGTTAGCCAAGGTCCAGAGTCAGCAAGATATCCTGCTATGTGTATTGGGACTGATAGTAATGGAAAACACAACCTCTACCGACAAGGGAGCAAGCACGCCTCCCGAGTCACTTTCCATTGTGCTTAATATACTTCAAATGGATGAAGCAAACTTAGGTTGCCCCCCATTCCTTCTTTCATTCCAAGCTTTTAACTACAATGTTCAAAACTACTTGGTTGAGTCTATCGCGACAGCCAACATCATGCCACCCTGCATCACTAGGAAGATCAATGCTCAATCGAGTGAGAAATTTGCGTGAATCATCCAACTTGATTGGTTATCAATACCAGCCATTGGTGAACTGCGAGATGTGATCATCCAACTATCCCATGACAGTCAAGTCCACCAATGCATCAAAATATTTGTTGTGGACATACTAGAAGCATATGGTCTATTACTCAGCAGAGACTGGTCTAGCAATCTAGATGGATATTTTGCTATAGACTGGTCTCACACATGGCTTCCATACAAGGGAAAAACAAAACAAATTCGGGTGTTATCCAAGAGGTACATAAAACTCAATGTCACTCCACTTAACGGCGAGAATGAACCATTGGCCTTCATAAAATTCATATTTCACAACTGCCTTCTATAAAAAACATTGGAGTGTTATCCTGCATGATTAGATCCAACCTCATGAGACACACAGTTTGGACTCCTTTGACCAACTGATGGTAATGAAACCTGTACAGTTCATTGTACCAATAGCAGCAATAGTAGTAACAGTAGTACACTCATGTTAAACAATCTACATATAAATAAGTTGTAGGCCATGGGTTTTGACGAATCAAAGACATATGATGGCTCAAGGACCAAGGATAGCTCAGTTTCCCAACAGAACAAAAAATGCATGATTTCAAGTTGCTTGAAGTTCGAATGCACAAACAACGTCACTCAGCATGAATCATTCATATTGGGATTACCAAGAACCATTAGCCTCAACATGGTCACACTCACAATAGTACTACAATCCATGAACAGTGTTGATACTTTCAAGAACATAACAATTAATGTAGGTAACCACACGCAACCTTTGAAAACTGCAGCTGAGGGCAAGAAAGGCGACCCTGTCCCTGACGGATTGGGCTCTATCAATAAGCTCTATGATTTGCAAAACTTTGGTCAAGGACAGAGAAACAACAAAACCAACAAGCCCACCACTAAGAATGAACAAAGCATCATCGGCACAAATCATAATCTAAAGATGGTTGGTCTCGGTACAAACTCCACGCCATAGCAGAGGTCAGCTTTCAAATGCATGATCAAATAGGACCAGGATGTGTCCATGAGGGTAGATGACAACCTGAGTAAATACGACACACAAATAACCCAATACAATATTCTACGTAAATGAGGAGCCAAAACATTGCAATAAATGTTAGGGAAAACACATATGTTATTTGAACTCCTTATACAAAAAGAATTGACTAAATTGCTGGATGTTCGGGTTACTTTCAAATTTCGTCATCATACTTGGGTTTCTAACCAAAATTTTGCCTGTAAGAAATCTAGGAAAATCTGCTTATGCATTGATTCGAGGAACTTTAACCATTCCCAGCATAAAATAAACTACCCTGTGCCATCATCCGAGACTATGTTGCACGCAGTACCTGAAGCAGTCATGTTGTCTTCCCTTAAAAGTTTTTTTGAATGCCACCAAGTTCCAGTAGCGGAGCTTGGTGGACTTACACTGGTTCACGAGAAGCTTGGCTCACACATGTATCATCTACAATCACTTGACGAGAGGATTTATAACCTTCCTGTCAATGACAAAGATCTCAAGCATTACTTTTAGTAGGTCTGGCCAGGCCCATGCCATGTACATAGTATGCTTACTGCTTGTTGTTTTCATCCTGTTTACTTTGCTTCTTACCTATGTTTTTACTTTGTTTAATTCTGCTCACTATTTTTGTTTATGTTTGTTTTGTTTTCTTGGTATATTACTATTTTTTTTTCTCAAAATAAGTGTTGCCAAGTACTACATTCTGGCTTTTGAATAGAGTATGTGGTTGAAATTTGAAGAGACTTGTGACACTGCAGCACTTGGATAGACTTGTGTCCATCTTCTTTGTGCTTGGTTATAACCTTTGTCCAATGAAGTCTTGACGGGAAATACGAGTTATATGCAAGGGAATTTCTGGTTCAGGCATGAACCTATGTCCACATTGGGAATCCCCATGCCTATACTCAGCCTCGTGCTATGTGTGTTCCAACTCATCCAAATGGTAAAACCTATGTCAGAGGTCTTACATGCTTCTCTGAAGGAACAACCACTTCTGCTCTCTATAAGTTAGTATCCCTTTTTTGCCCCAAAAATAAATAAGTTCCTACGCACAATCCTTAGATTGTTCGAAGTTAAAGTTGTAGAGTTTTCATGGAAGCTAAAGTTTGAGATTATTCATGGGGCCATACATGAAAAACATGCAAAGAAACAAATATATAAGGTAACATCTCTCACTATTTTGGGAGAATCCCTCCTTTATCAAAATTTGGTTAAGAGCTCCACTCCATGGAAAGAACATTAGAATCGACTATGAAATGAATTAGTAACAAATCTGAAGGGTTCTCTTCAAATATAGATGTATACTTATGTGCTAATGAAAAGTATAAATTAAGATGTTTAAGATTAAAAAATCAATGGCTAAATCAAGCCTTCTCTTATTTCTTAGAAAATAAATGGATTGGTATTACATAGTTATGAAGGACCACATTATCGATGAGTTCGAGTATGACATCTACATAGACATACAAAACCATTCTTTTTGTTCCCATGTTTGGAGTCTCTCTCTAAATACTTGTACTTTTATTAGATAATATGTTTTACGATTTTTTTTTTACATATCGATTTGTACTGCATCATGTATTGCTTCAACCGAAGCACATCCTATCATATGGAAAAAAAAATAGACCTTAAATTGTTATGATTAAGAAAAAAACATAAAAATTAACAAATTATAGATTTATATTAATTATTATTAATAATTTTAATGGTTAAAATGATAGATATGAGTTAAAAATATATACATTTAAAAGAAAACATAACAAGGTTTTTAACCATGAACATCCTTATTTGTTTAATTGACATTGTTACAATGTCATGCCTTATAAATAACACTTGTCTAAAAAACTAAGGCATTTTTCTAATTAATTAATTTAAATATAAGGGCATAACTACTTTTGAGATAAATCTTAATCTTCAGTTTCTCACTACTAATAAGAATATTTTAGAATATGTCATGGTGTTTAAATTCCTACCATCTACATAATAACTAGGGCATCCATATAAATTAAAACAGTGGTAGACAACAAAACACTTTTAAAAATTGATCTCATAGTAGTTGTCACGTTGTTAAAATTTAATTTAGGTGCGAAAATAATTTTATTTTTGAATGCCATATAGAATATAAATAGGAGCAAATAAACATTTTAGGATAAAAACCTTTTTTTTTTTATGATATATACATAATTTTTTAACAGTGATATATAACATATAGTAATATAATACTATTACACTACATAATATAATGATATATAATATATACGCAATTGACAAAAAATATTTTATTATAACATTTTTTTTGTTTGTCAACATAAATTACTTAACCTACATCTTCAAATAGTTTATTTAAATTTCTTGTTGAAATATTGTTGAAAAGTATAACATTTAGACATGCTACTCACACATTTTATTTAAATAGTTACTTTAAAACATATTTTTATTTATTTATTATAGCCCACATTATTTTTCTATTTACAACATATTTTTTTATTTTTATTTTAAAGAGGCACCTATCAACTCGACTCACTTACGGACAAACGAACTTACGCATCTCCTCATACTAGATTGTAGAACCAACATAACTTACACATCTCCTCGTACTAGGATGTACAACCATGATAGATCCATTTTAAATACGGATCTAACATTTAGATAATTTAGATTTGACATGATCCGACATTTTTTTTAAATTTTTAGGAACATCCTTACACATCATCGTGGGCTGCAGCATGAGCCTCTAACATAGATATATTTCATTCCACCACCATTTTGGTGAAACAAAAAACCTCAAATAAAAAATAATATGATAGTCATCAATAATATGATAGGTCATCGAATTTGAGAGTGACCCATTAAAACACGTGAGAAATTTACTCTTTCATACCCAACTGTAAGTGATCACATAAAAATAATTAAAAATTTATATTTTTTTTCATACCTGCCAATTTTATAATTTAGGAAATTATGCATTTCTCACTGCTCACAAAGTTGGAATGATTGATTTTTTAATTCATTATTTCATTATTTGTAAATTAGCGTAGTCGTATAACTCCATATAAGCATTAATCATAATAAAAAATATCAAAACACTTCGTGATACATCTTATGTAGCTAAAATGAAATTAAAAAAACACATATAAACTACACAAATTATATCTTTATTTTAAATTACTATTATTTTATTATTAGCAATAAATAATTAATATATGAGTCAAACACTTATACATTTAAAAAAATATGGAACAAGGTTCTTAAACATATGACGATTTACCCTTAATTTTAGTGTGGGATTCTTAATCTAGAAATAGTCTTTGTCACAATAAAATGGGTCAATACTATCATTTATCAATACCACATTCTCAAAAATCGTGAATCACTTCATAAGCCATGTGTTCATATGGAAATTGTTTTAATTAATCAATCTAATTAAAAGACAAAAAATGGCATGATTACTTTAGAGATAAATTCAAACTTTTAATTTGTGTATATTACTATGAATATTATGGAATATTTAGAGGACATAAATTTTCTACCATCCACCTAATAATTATTAGTAATTAAATTAAATTTTTGGAAGCCTTATTGGAAAGTTCAATTTAATTAAAAGACAAAAAATGGCATAACTACTTTAAAGATAAATGTAAACCTTTTATTTGTGTATACTACTATAAAAATTCTAACATCTTTAGTGAGGGTAAAATAACTATCATCCACCTCAAAATAATTAATAATTAAATTATAATTTTGGAATCCCTGTTCCAAAATAGACACATCTATCATGGTAATACTAGTAAACATGAATAAACATCAAAATAATTACCTCATAAGATTCCTTAGCATGTTGGAAGTTAAAGTTGTAGAGTTTTCATGGAAGCTAAAGTTTGAGATTATTCATGGGGTGATGCATGCCAAACAAGTAAAGAAACAAATATAGGTAACATCTCTCACTATTTGGGCAAACTCCTCCTTAATCAAAATTTGGTTAATAACTCCACTCCATGGAAAAATGATAGATATGAGTTAAAAATATATACATTTAAAAGAAAACATAACAAGGTTCTTAACCATGAACATCCTTATTCATTTAATTGACATTGTTACAATGCCATGCCTTATAAATAACACTTGTCTAAAAAACTAAGGCATTTTTCTAATTAATTAATTTAAATATAAGGGCATAACTACTTTTGAGATAAACCTTAATCTTCAATTTCTCACTACTAATAAGAATATTTTAGAATATGTCATGGTGTTTAAATTCCTACCATCTACATAATAACTAGGGCATCCATATAAATTAAAACAGTGGTAGACACCAAAACACTTTTAAAAATTGATCTCATAGTAGTTGTCACGTT
>APFE030273244.1:78241-110828 GCA_000404065.3 Pinus taeda | reverse complement strand
ACATAATTGGCAACAAAATATTTTATTATAACATTTTTTTTATGTCTATCAATAATATATATGAAGTTGCTATGGACATAAATTAGTTAACATACATCTTTAAATAGTCTATTTAAATCTTTTGCTGAAATCTTTTTGAAAAGTATAACATTTAAACATGTTATTCACACTTTGAAAGGTATAAGATTTAAACATGTTATTCACACATCTGTTTTTTACTTATGTTTACTTTAAGTCATGTTCTATTTTTTTTATTATAGCCCACATTTTTTTTTATTTAGAGCATATTTATTTTATTTTTATTTTAAAGGGGCACGTATGAATTCAGTGACGTATGGACAAAAAAACTTATAGATCTCCTCATACTAGGTTATATAGCCAAGCATATATCCATTTAAATATAGATCTAACATGAGCTTAGAGGGATCCAATTTCTTCAAAAGTAATTTTTTTATGAGCATATATTTTTTAAATTTTTTGTATAGTTATTTAATTTTTAATTTTTTTTTTCAACTTTGATGATGGAGGAACATCCTTACACATCATACAAAGTCATACCTTGAGCCTCGGCTCAACTAGGGGCCCACATTATCTAAATGTTTTGCATAGTTATTTAATTTAAAAAATATATATATTTCGGATGACATGAAAAAAAATTCAACTTTGATTATGGAAAAATTTGCTTACACAAGATATTGGGCTGTAGAATGAGCCAAGCACATCATACTAAATATATTTCATTCCACCATGATTCAGGGGAAAAGAAAAACCTCACATAAAAAATAATATGACAAGTCATTGAATTTCAGAGTGACCCATCCAAAATCGTGAGAAATTTACTAGTTGATAACTAACAATTTTATAATTTAAGAAATTATGCATTTCTCATGCCTCACAAGTTCAAAGTGATTCATCTTATAACTCATTATTCCATATTTAAATTAGTGTAGTCATATAACTCTGTATAAGAATTAATCCTAATAAAAAACATCAAAACACTTACTTCATGATACATCTTATGTCACTAAAATAAATTTAAGAAAAAAGAGCACATATAAAGTACATAAGCTATAAATTTATTTTAAATTACTATTATTCTATTATTAACTATAATTAACTAATATATAAGTCAAACATTTATGCATTAAAAAAATATGGATCAAGGTTCTTAACTATATTGATTTACCCCTAGTTTTACCATGGAGATTCTTAATCTGTAAATAGGCTTTTTAACAATACAATGGGCCAATATTATGGTTTATCAATACCATATTCTAAAAAATCACGAATCACTTCATATGCTATGTGTTCATCTGACAATTGCGTTAATTAATCAATTTCACTAAAAGGAAAAAGGGACAAGATTACTTTATTAAACTTTTAATTTGTGTATATTACGATAAATATTATGGAATATTTAGTGGAGGTAAAATTTCTACCATCTACCTAATAATTATTAATAATGAATTTAAAAATTTTGAAGCCTTATTGGAAAATTCAATTCAATTAAAAGTAAAAAAAATGGCATAACTACTTTAAAGATAAATCTAAACTTTTGACTTGTGTATACTAGTATAAATATTTTGAAATATTTAGTGGGGTTAAAGTCCCTGTCACCCACCTAATAATTATTAATAATCAAATTAAAATTTTGGAAGCCCTATTCCAAAATAGACACGTCTATCATCATAATACTAGTAAACATGAATAGACATCAAAATAATTACCTCACATTATTCATTAGAATTTTGGAGTTAAAGTTGTATATTTTCCATGGAAGCTAAAGTTTGAGAGTATTCATGGGGCCATGCGTGACAAATAAGCAAAGACAAAGCTTATGCCCTCTACTAGGGATTTAGTTATCCAAAAATAAATATTGGTAACAACTCTCACTATTTTGGGAGAGTCCCTCCTTAATCATCATTTATTTAAGGACTCCACTCCATGGAAGAAACATTAGAATTGTAACACCTCCACGCACATTTGCTCAATTTTAGTGGCTTTCCCATAGTAAACATGAGCTAAGGGTCACTATGATAAGACACAACCTCCTAGGTAACCTTAAGGAAATGGAGTCAACAAAACAAGAACTTACAGACTTCCCTCAGGTGCTTCAAGACCTCCAGGATCTAATCCACCACTCGAGTTTCCCAACCCCTAAGTTAACCTAGCATTTCAATGAGTTAAACCAAAAATTTCTCACATGACAAGGCATGCATGTTTCTAGGACCCTATAGTCACTCCCAAAATGACTGGAAGGGAGAGACTCTAGTCTTGTTTAGACATTTCTCTATGAGAGATTTTGAGATTTAAGCCACCTTTTAAGGGCTAGTCTCCATATCAATGACTAGGACTTGGTGAGACTTTCCAAGAAATTAAATGACACCAAGGAAAGGCCTCTAACACAAATAATTGATGAATGGATTAACCTAACCAAGCATAACCATGACAGGAATGTTCTCAAACACTTAGTAGATATGCAAACTTCAGGTGTAAACAATAAATTTGAGTATACGGGTATCATACTTATTTGAGAAACAATATGAACCATTTTTCCCTCATGTCATTTGCTGCACTATTATCTATTAGGTCATAGATAAATGATCCATTCATTGACAAGTAAAAACATGAGATAACCATGACATGAATGAGTCATATAATCATGCTTATAATGGTCGTTAAACCATGTAAATATCAAATATATGATAGTCATCAAAGCCACATATAAAGAAGTGAAAAAGTAAGAGAACTTAGCTTTCATTAATCATAGGCAAATCTGACAAGGTTTGGGACTTCCACGTACCACTCGACCATAGACATGGTTGAACCACATATTCCTTTCATCAAGTCAACCCTTGCCATATTCCAATCATGAATGTGGGATATCATGGAACAACCAAGGGAATATAGAGGTTAACTCACCTCTACCCTCACCAAACTATGATCACACCAAAACCGGTGCTCCAATCACAACCAAACAAAGATTGGAATGCCATCAGGAATCCGTAACTATCCTTTACAATTTTTTCGTCTCGTTGTCTCTGAGGCTTTACCATAATCCAAGCCTAGATCAGTAGGCCCTAAATTGATACCAGTCTCTTAGGCTTTACCACAATCCAAATATGGATCACTAGGCCCTAAATCGAGACTTATCCCTTAGGCTTTATCCTGTATCCCACCAAAACTGGTTAAGGGATTCTTAGACATTTTGGAATGAAACTTGAGACCACCTCCACCCCAAAATCTGAAATCCATCCATCAAACCAAAGCTCAAAAAATGAAATAAACATCCAAATACCATGGCATCCTGAAAAATCCAAGGTTAGGCTAGAAATCACTGTCATAACCCATCA
Organism: Pinus taeda; assembly: GCA_000404065.3. Lineage (NCBI taxonomy): Eukaryota > Viridiplantae > Streptophyta > Pinopsida > Pinales > Pinaceae > Pinus > Pinus taeda. Next base: position 107,475 of record APFE030273244.1, on the reverse strand, counting down.
ACACCATGCCACCAACAAGAAGAGAATCATACACAAGCATGAAAAACTATGCAAGTCCAAACCAAATAGGAAATCACACATGAAATATGTTACCTACAAGTATTCGTCCTAAAGTTTCTTGATCCTTCTTTCCCTTCCTTGATCTTTTCTTTCCTTCTTTTCCCTTTTATTTCTTTCCTTCCCTGATCCATAAGTAAAGTGCTCCAAGAAAACTCTAAGTGATGAAGAGAGAGAGAGAGAGATAGAATAATGCAAGAGCTCCAAACTTGAATTGAACAATAGCTTAACACTACCTAAGAATCGTACACTGAGAAGACTTGCCAACTGATCCTCAAAAGGATTTTTTTCAATGAGGCCTCTATTTTCTTAATTTTTCATTATTTTCCTTCAATTTCCTCCTCACATGAAATCTATGAGCTTTCACCTTACTTTCCCCTAATTTTGCTTTACTTTAAAAAATAAATGTGACAAAAATTCCTTTTTTCCTTATCCTTTTCCAATTTCCCTAGCCAAAACACACATCCAGTGATGCCCACTATGATATATTTACCCAAAATTTATCTTGGAATACGTGTCCCTTACTTGTGGTCTTATTTTTCCTTTATTAAGTTTTAGCACATGAACTTTTTACCAAGGAGCTTACACAACCCCCTCGCGTTGGGGAACATCGTCCCTAGTGTTAAACCACACCAAGACTTCAACAAAATGATTGAAAAATAAACATACTACCCATGGAGTTGTATAAGTTAGCCCGTTGCATTATTTACAATGAAGACCTGCTCAAAAGAAAAACATAATGACAACATGACAACATATCACATACTAGAGCTTTATAACACAACTCATTACAATATTTACAATAACCACATATACACATATGTACATTTTCTAAACGAACAAATAAAAGGACGTGATACTTGTATCAATGAAGAAGGGAATCCATCGGATCACACCTCCATCCTCAAAGTAATACCATGATTGACCTCCTTCCCAAGAATTCTTGAATCCATTGTCACGGTTCCTTCTATACTACACAATCCCTTGGGAATCTAGTCACCCCCTTCCGTGCAGTCACTCACCTATCAATCTCCCTAGAATCCCCTAACCTAGATGATCAATCGCTAGGCATGAATTCCTCGCATCGAAAGATACAAAACCAAGGTCGATACCTCCATCAAAACCATGATACCATTCATAGATGCTCATGAAAATCAATGGACACTATTGTGTACCAGTGTTCCACAATGACCCTACAATTGAAGTGCTTTATGAACATGTTGTTGCATGTTCTAATTTCTTTCACTGGTGCTGATAATTCTTGTAGTCAATTTCAGCCACTCAACCGAGAATGTTCATGCATTCCTATTCCAAACACATAACTTCCATTACATTTAAAATAAATTGAAATAACTTCAAATCATACCTCATTACTAGCTCATCAGTAAGGTACACTTGAAATTCTATTTGCTTCCTATCACAACAAGTCAAATTAACTGTTTGATCAAAAAATCATGTATAAACATATCACATCTAGTTAGCTCAAAACATAACCATCATAGATCAATATCATCAATCACAGGTAACAATCATAAACTAGAAGCATAGATCACATATAGTCATCATAGACCAGAATCATAAATCATATGCATAGTAAAATTGAAATACAATATTGATACTTGCCCTCCATGGATCCTTAAATCTATCTTTGGGCTTTCTATGCATATCGGATCAATTGCCGCACCCGAAAGAAACCTAGTTTGTTCTCCTCAACCATGTCCACGTACACATGTCATGATATTACAACTACACAATGCAGATACATAGTACCCCATGCCTTCCAACCAACATGTATGATATGCACATAATACCACACTTACACTAGTACCATATGTACAACATGTACACACTACCACCTGTACACCGCACCACCTACACAATGTGTGCATAACATCACATGTACATGGCACCACATGCACAACATATAACCAATACCACATGTACACTGCACCACTTGTACAACATGTACATAATACCACATGAAAAACTTGTACATACTACCACATGTACATAGCATCATATGTATGACATGTACACAGAACAACATGCACATAGGACGACATGTACAACAAGCATACAACACCACATGCTCATAGCACCACTTGTACAATCATGCACACAACACCATATGTACATAGCGTCATATGTACAACATTCATATAATACCATATGTACATAGCATTGCATATCCAATGTGTGCATAACATCACTTGTACACAACGTTGCATATCCAACATGTGGAAAACACCATATGCACATAACACCGCATATCCATCACGTACATGGCACAATCTATACCCAACATTGCATATGCAATATTCGCACAACACTATATGTACCATATTATACATAACATTGCATAAAAATATGTACACATTCTATGTATAGACAACACCACATGTGCACAATATCATAGATGAAACATGGACAATATATACAAAATATGCACAACAGTAGTACCTCACATCCAATGGTACATTGTTCCTATCAAGAAACCTTGCTTCTAGTGCCACTATCCATGCTTGTCCCAACATGCCACAAACCAAGCTGCTTCATTTCGTTGATGTATCTCTTAGTGTTACCTATCATAACATAACATAGGCATAATACAAGCATATAATATTGATTCATAGCCACATGATATTGACCTCATATATTTATCATGACAACTCTTCCCACTTGATTCCCATAAGACCAGGAACCTCGTCATATTGTTCACCTATACAAGCAAGCATTCCTCCACAAGAATGATCCCTGACAATCCTGTTAGGTAGCAACATAGATACATGGATACATACATACATATATAAATTCTAGCATAAAAAAATCCGTGATCCTGTCAGGCAACGACATATGTACACACATATATAAACATCAGCATAATCATGATCATAACATAATTACTAGATTTCATAAGTTTAAAGTTAATAGAACTTATTTGTGCAAAATATGCATAACATTGAGAATAATGGTTCTAAACATATCCAAGGCATTAGACAACTGAGATCCATTTACTTTTCCTTTTCTAGTTACGTGTCACATGTTTTTACTTCCCCCATCCATTTACCACTATGGATGAACTAGTCGAACCGACTGTCATAGCGTTACCTCCACTATGCTTACTCATACATTGAGCTTCATCTATGTCTTACATTACTTGTTGGGTACCATACAACTCTCCCCAAGCTCCATTAAATTTCCTCTTTCCCAACCAATTCCCAAGACTCGAAACATAAAAATAAGGACAAGAAACAATCAAGAAGAAAACCATGGAAACCAATAAGAATATGACACCATAAAAAAAATGGAAAGGCCTTGCACCAGACATAAATAAAACCAAAAATCAAGGTCAAAAAATCATAAAAGACCAAAAGCACAAGGCTAATAAAAACACCATGACTCAATCCCCATGGTTCCCACTGCTTACAAGGGAAAGCTCAACCCGAGCCTTCTTCGAGATTTCATGGAAACCTCCCTCGCTACGTAGCTCCCTACATCATATTTCCATAACAACATAACTCTCAGTGTATACATAAAAATAGCAATACACCAGTTATCTCAAATTTTTGTTTTAAGCACGTCACTTATGACTGAACACATCCATGCAATATTGCAAGGGTCTCCAATTCCTTTAACAAATCTACCTCTAACTAGAAATTGGTTGATATATCTATCAAATGCATGTCCATGAATATAACACATATCCACATGATGTTAGATGAAATCAAGGTCAAGCATATTTCATGTATGCAAAGCACTCATTAATTTGAAATTAGGGTTTTCCAAACGTAGCCAATGGAATTCTTGTCCAATTCCTTTCTTTTTCCCTTCTTTTAACTTATTTGAAATGAGGCTTACTATGTACTGTCACATCACCCCAGTGTTAGTTATATAAACACATCAACTATTACCTTATCATGCTAATACATTCCATGTGACCCTAAAACTGCTCACACATGTCAATCACATGTTCCAAATATCAAGACAATCATATTTGTCAATTTGAAATAAACCTTTACCAAGACTAACCATCATGTCATAACCCATAGTCAACTCGTAGTCGATAGACATAATGTTGCAACTCTCACCTACTATGCGCAATTACATATCAACTGTCTCAACACATACATGTTAATACAATCTTCTTAAAATAAGATCATTGGAAAGCATACTCATATTATGAAATTCATCAAACATTCAACCAACTTGAAAACATACCATGTTAAATAAATAAACTGTACATCGAACACTCAAACACCAAATAGATGTCATAATAAAATAGTCAAGCACAAGGTAGATGACATAAGCAAGTTCATACCTTAATGTATATCAGGGGAGGCAATCTTGTCTACACAATCAATCTAGTTAGGATGATATAACTTCACAAGATATTAAATCAAACATAAATAAGATCATGATGTCCATAATAGTCACTAGCTAACTCGTTCACATCATAAGCTCATAAAAAATTATCATTTGTGTATAGAAATCACATTTGTATGATCAGTCTAGATTAGTGCAACACAATCTCACAAATAAGTCGACTCATAGTTGAATGTTGTAGCTCTAACCATCTCCATATGCCAATCTAATTTAGTATGATACATATAACATCAAAGTCTTAATGTATTAACCATAATCATCAAGTCATCTAACATAAAACAACAATAGTAATGCATAAACACATGTTACCATCATCCTTGACTACCTGACACATGTGCATAAAACTATACTAATCATCTATCACCTCTAATGTATGTAACCACAACATCAAAATACATGTACAAAAAACTAATGTATATAACCCTAATGCATATAATAATCCCTAAATTACATATTTTCATGCCAACATACAATACATGTATGATGATCTGCTCTAACCCCAAATTCTAATTCTCCAACCCCATTATGATGATCTGCATCTCCTGCTCTATTTCAACTAACACATTAGCATCATGATGACCCAAATTGCATATCATGAATTGACAAGGTCTGTTTGACATACTATTCATGCATAGTCATAACTAAAACTAGACATGCATAACAAATGCATATATACATATCACAAATGAGTACCAAACCATATACACATCATTCTAGTTAGAGTCTGGTCATCAATGCATGACCATATCAACCACACAAACCATGACCTCATGCATGACGACAACCACTACTATATTGTACATATTTCCACATTCATCCATCAACATGCATAAGAAATTTCTAATCAACTACACATATGCACAAACACATGTAGTCCAACATACGCAATCAATTCTTATAACCAATGTACAATACTCATACATGTAATCAAACATACAAGAATGCAACTTACCATACAAGTATGTAATCAAACAACATGTAACCAGTCATATGCTCATGATGTTGCATTCCATAATTCAACATCAAGTTCCTCATTAGAACATTACAACAATCACGATCAACGTCATGCAATGTAACAAGCACATGTAATGCAAGTGTAAGGGACACACATGCAATTGACATGCATGCATGACAAACACATTCACCGAAGGAGAGCACAACCATGCTCTGATACCACTGTATAACACCTCCATCCACACTCACCCACTTTCACTGGCTTTCTGGGGGTAAACATTAGCTGAGGGTAACGATGATAAGACTCAAAATCCTAGGTAACCTTGAGCAAATGGATTCAACAAAACAATGCCTTACAGACCTCAATAAGGTGCTTCAAGACCCCTAGGAGCTAATCCACCACTCCAGGTTCCAAACCCTTGAGTTAACATAGCACTTCAATGAATTAAACTCATAGTCGCTCCCATGACAACTCATGCATTCGAATTGAACCCTATAGCTTCTCCCATAATGCCTGCAAGGGAGAGACCGCAGTCTTTTTTCAGCAAGTTCAATTCGAGAGACTACAAAAATTAAGCCAATTTTTCAGGGCTAGTCTCCAAACCAATGCGTAGAACTTAATGGGTTTTCCAAGACATTAAATGAAACCATGGCTAAGCCTCTAACTCATAGAAATGGTCAATGATTTGACCTGACCAAGCCTAACCATGACAGGTATTTTTTCAAACAATTAGTAAATACACATCCTACAGGTGTAACTAATAGATTTGAGGATAGGGTTATCATACCTTTCTAAGAATCACTATGAACCATTTTTCCCTCATTTCATTTGTTGCATTATCATCTATTAGGTTATAAATACATTATCCATTCATCTATAATAAAAAACATGTCATAACCATGACATGAACTAGTCATATAAAAATGATTATAACCATCATTAGGCCATGTAAATATAAGATATATGACAACCATCAAATCTAAATATCAACAAGTGAAAAAGTAATAGAACTTATCTTTTATTAATCGTAGAAAAATCCAATGAGGTTTGGGACTTCCATGTACCACTTGACCATAGACATGGTTGAACCAAATCTTTTTTTCAACTAGTCACCTACATGCCATATTCCAAGCTTGAATGTGGAATCTCATAGAACAACCAATCCAATATCAACCAAGGGAATATCGATGTTGAACCACCTCCACCCTGATCAAACTGTGATCACACAAAAATAAATGCTTTGACCACAACTGAATCAAACTTGGAATGGCATCTAGAATCCATCATTATCCTTGAGGAATTTTCCATCTCCTTCTCTCTCACGATGTACCGCAATCTAATCTTGGATCACTAGTATCTAATCTAAGACAAATCTCTAAGGGTTTACCGCAATCTAAATCTAGATCACTAGGACCTCAATTGATACTCATCCCTCAAGCTACCGTGTATCCCACCAAAATTGGTCAAGAGATTCCTAGGCCTTTGTGAATGAAACTTGAGACCACCTCGTCCTTTGATTTTGAAATCCATCAAGAAAACCAAAGCTGAAAAATTGAGATAAACATCCTAACACAATGGCATCTAGAAAAACATAAGGCTAGGATGAAAACCACTATCATAACTCGATAGACCATGCCATCGATAGCAAGAGAACCATACACCACCATGCAAAGCCATGCATGCTTAAAACTGCTATGTAATCATACGTACAATATGTTACCTAGAAGTATTCTCAGTAAAGATGCTTCATCCTACTTTTCCTCCCTTGATCTTTCCTTTCCTTGCTTGATATTTTATTTCCTTCCTTTCCCTTTGCTTTATTTTCCTTCCTTGATCCACAGCTAGAGTGCTCTAAGGAAACTCTGAGTGACCAAGAGTGAGTGAGAGAGAGAATAATGAAAGAGCTCCAAACTTAACCACACCAAGAGCTTAGCACTGCCTAAGAAGCTTACACTGGCTAGACTTGCCAACTAATACTCATAACCCTTTTTATCAATAAGTCCTCCATTTTCTTCATTTCCCATTATTTTCCTTCAATTTCCTCCTCACATGGAGCCTATAACCTTTCACCTTACTTTTCTTCTAATTTCCTTTATTTTTGTAAATAAATGTGGCAAAAATTCCTTTTTTCCTTTTAATGCCTTTAGCTTAGCCTTTGTCAATTTTCTTAGCCAAAAAACAAATCCAGTGATGCCCACTAGGATATCATTGCCTAAGATTCAGCTTGGAATAGATGTCCCTTACCTGTGGTCTCATTTTTCGTTTATTACTTACTCTTATATGAACTTTTCACGAGGCTTGTTACAATATTGGCCTATGAAAAGAATTAGTAAAGCATCTCAAGGGTTCTCTTGAAATTTAAATGTACACTTATGCGCTAATGAAGAGTGTAAATCAAAATGTTTAAGATTGAAAAATCAATGGCTAAATCACACATTCTCTTATTTCTTAGAGAAAACTAGATCAGTATGAAATAGGTATGAAGGACCATATTATCAATGAGTTCTAGTATGACATCGACATACACTTGCAAAATCTTTCTCTTTGCTCTTATCTTTGGAGTCTCTCTGTAAACATTTATAGTTTTATTAGATAATATGATTTATGATTTTTATTTTTTTAAATATAGACATGTAATACCTCATGTATTTGCATCAATCCAAGCACATCCTATCATATGGAGGAAAATAAAAATAAAAATTAACAAATTATAAATTTACCTTAAATTATCATCAATAATTTTAATGATAAAAATAAGAGATATGAGTTAAAAATATATAAATTTAAAAGAACATATAACAAGGTTCCTAACCATGAACATCCTTAATCATTATATTGACATTTTTACAATGCCATGGCCTATAAATAACACTTGTCTAACAAACTAAGACATTTTTTTTAATTAATTAATTTAAATATAAGGGTGTAACTACGTTTAAGATAGACCTCAAGTTTCCATTTGTTAGTACTACTGCGAATATTTTAGAATATGTCATGTTGTTTAAATTCCTACCATCTAGCTCATCCATATAAATTAAATCAATGGTAGACATCAAAAAGAATTTAAAAACTTAACTCATATTAATTCTCACATTGTATAAATTTAATTTAGAAATAAATTAATTACAACTTTATTTTAAATTTATACCAGCATATATCCATCTTAAGATTAGATCTAACATGAGCCAAGAGGGATCAAATTTCTTCATGTGAAAACTTAATTGTATTTCTTAATGTTATATAGTGTATATATAGGACTAGATAATCATTTTAAGATAACTTAATTTTTTATGATATATACATAATTTTTTTAATATGATATATAATATCTACATAATTGACAATAAAATAGTTTATTTTAACAATTTTATTTATATATCAATATGTATGAAGTTGTTATAGACATAAATTAGTTCACATATATGTTGAAATAGTTTATTTAAATTTCTTTCTGAAATATTTTTGAAAATAAAAAATTTAAACATGTTACTCTCACATTTTTTTTTACTTCTAATTATTTTACAATACCTTTTTTTTAATTATAGCCCACATTATTTTTCTATTTAGAGCATAATTTTTTATTTTTATTTTAAAGGGGCATGTGTGAACTCGACTGTTGTACAGACAAACAAACTTAGACATCTTCTCATACTGGGTTGTCATATAGATCCATCTTAAATACTAATCTAACATGATCCGAGAGGAGGGATCCAATTTCTTCACGTGCAATTTTCTCCTCATACTCGGTTGCAACATAGATCCATTTTAAATATGGACCTAACATCATCTGAAAGGAGGGATCCAATTTCTTCACGTGTAATTTTTTTTATGAGCACACATTATTTAAATGTTTTGTATAGTTATTTATTTTTTAAATTATTTAGATTCAATTTTATTTTGGCTAACTTGAGCAAAATTTAAACTTTGACGATGGACGAACATCCTTACACATCATACTAGGTTGTAGAATGAGCCTATCGGCTCAACTAGAGGGATCCAGTTTCTTCGCATGCAATGTTCTTTATGAGTTAGCATTATTTAAATGTTTTCTATAGTTAATTTTTTAAATTTTCGCATGTTTTAAACTTTTTATTTTGGACGAGATGAGAAAAATTTCCTTTGATGATGGACAAACATCCTTACACATAGTACTGGATTATAGAATGAGCCTACGAACATCCTTACACCCCAACAAAGATCCATATTAAATACAAACATAACATGGGCCTAGAGGGATCCAATTTCTTAACTTGAAATGTTTTCTATGAGCATACATTATTTAAATATTAAATAACTTGTCTTTGAGATTAATCACGCCATTGAATTTTGGTCAAAGTTTCGAACCAAATAATGTGGTTCATCCTCGGACCTTTATGAGCATACACTATTTAAATGTTAAAGAGATTGCCTTTCGGATTAATAACATCATTGAATTTTGGTATTCGTTTTGAACCAACAAATGTGGTTGATCCAGTCCTCAGCATGAACGACATTAGTTGATTCGAATGCTTAACCAAAATTCAATGATGTGATTAATCTAAAACACAGTATTTTTGTCAAAATAGATGACAAAAGTCTAATATCTAACATTAATTAAATGGTCTGTATAGCGATTTATATTTTTATTTTTATATTTTTTATTATTTATTTTTGCCTACATGAGCAAAATTTCAACTTTGATGACGGATGAACAAACATCATACTGGGATGTAGAATGAGCCTCTTATCTCAATGAGCCTCCAGGCTCAATTATTATATTCGTTAGAAAATAAATATTCCAATTTCCTTTACTTTTCTTTTTACAATTTCAAAATTTATTAAATATATAAAACCTTAAACTTTACGAATATTTTGTTTAAAAAATTAAATTAATTATTCAAATATATTTGAATTCTATGATGAAATAAATGTATTCTATCTTATGTGAAACTTATTTTCCTTAATATCACCGTTTCTTTGGGGACTAGAATTCAGCATTATGAAAGGGAAGATTTGATTTTGTAAGGGAAACCATTTTATTTGGTATCATCCTTATCTAGTTCTATTGAATGGATATATTTGATTTTGTTTGTATAATCATTTTGGTAAAAGAAAAGGCTCACATAAAAAAATAATACAACTTTTTTCCTATAGTCAAATTTTTTGAGGTCGCTAGTGCATCTCAGAATAAGTTTAGTGGATCATACCCAAGTGTAAGTAACCATATCAAAATAATTAAAAAAATTGTGTTTCATACCTCACAATTTTATATTTCAAAAAATTGTGTTTCTCACACCTCACAAGTTAGGAGTGATTCATATTTTAATTGATTATTTCATGATTTATGATTGAAAAATTATGTACTCATATTACTATAGATAATCATCAATCAATAATAAGCATCAAATCAAGCATTGCATACTACATCTCATGTAGCCAAAATAAAAAATAAAAATAAAAAGAGAAAACCATATAAAACAACTAAATTATAACTTAATTTTAAATGACTACCAACCTATTAACCCATTATCTACAAAACGTTCATGAAGATAAATTCTCTTTTGTCTTTAAAAGATGTTTTAAATCAAAAGATTCGATCTCTCTCCACCGATTATCTACCTTAACCCACTATCTACGAGGGAGATAAACTCTTTTTTCACTTTAAAAGATGTTTGCATCTCAAAAGATTTGATCTATCTCTAGGTGTTGGTAGATCCAGCTAAGATGGACCTATTTTTTAAAGTTTTTTATTTTTATTTTATTTTTGGTTTGTTTGTTTTTCAAAGTCAAAATGTTTTACAAGACATTACAACATCTTTATCATACTGGGTTGGAGATGGCACAATTATCTTATTACCATCCTAGATCCATCTTAATTCTAGATCTACCAAGTCTAGAGCAAGATCAAATCTATTTTCATTCTAAAAGTGGTTTGCATCTCAAGATATTGGATCTCTCGCTTGGTATATGAGTTAAGATGGATCCAAGCCACATTAATTCCCCCTTTATTCCACATGAATACCTTGCCTCATTTTTTATTTTATTTTTATTTATTTCTATTTTATTTCAGTTATTATTTTGTTATGTTTTTTATTTTAGCTGAACTAAAATTTACATTAATACTTTAATCTTTTTTTATTTTATTTTTTATGTATATGACTTAGTTCAAATGTTAAATATTAAGATAGAACATATCTTCCATACTAAGCTAGAGGTGGTACTCAATTATATATAAAGAATTAATATATAAGTTAAGCATTTATACATTTAAAAACATAGGGAATAATATTCTCAACCATGAAGGTTTAACCTCACTTTACAATGGATATTCTTTATATGCAAATAGGTTTTGTTACCCTACGATGGGATAGTACCATGGCATATAACAGCCACATACCCAAAAACCATAACTTACTTCGTATGACACTTGTTCGTATGACAATTTTTTTAATTAATCAATTTAATTAAAAGACAAAACAAGCATATTTTTAATCATTTCCCATGTAAAAAAAATTATAAAAGTAATTTAGTGCCATAGTTCTTTATACCACTCTCTTTTGTCCTTAGATTTGTATTGTCATTAGCAAATTCACTGATTTATGATTTTATTGTTCATAACCAAAATATTTCCTCATGTACTCAATTGTTCCAAAAATAATTCCATTGGTGTCTATGTTGAGGACATTTAACCTCCTTAAAAGTTGGACGCCTGGACCAAAAGACACATTATTTAATCCTTATAGATATGCATCGTTTCCATAGTTGAGTTGGGTATATTCAATACCATCCTTTCTCCCATAGTTGGATAGTTCTGCATCCTTTCTCCCATAGTTGAATTGGGTGTATTCAATACCATACTTTCTCCGATAGTTGGATTCGGTGTATTCAATTGATGTATTCAATACCATCATTTTCTCCTTTCTGCCATAGTTAGATTCGGTGTATTCAATACCATCCTTATCTCCCTCAGTTGGATTGAGTGTATTCAATTCCTTCATATAGTTAAATTATTCACGTCACTATACACACTATGAATTGGGTGTATTGAATACCATCCTTTCTCCCGTAGTTGGATTGGGTGTATTCAATTCCTTCATATAGCTGAATTATTCACATCACTATACACATTATAGTTGAATATACACATTATATCACTATACACATAATCCTTGAATATACACATTATATCACAATACCATCCTTATCTCCCATAGTTGGATTGTGTGTATTCAATTCCTTCATATAGTTGAATTATTCACATTACTATACACACTATGAATTGGTTGTATTCAATACCATCCTTTCTCCCATAGTTGTATTGGGTGTATTCAGTACCATCCTTTCTGGTATTGTTGGATTGGGTGTATTCAATGCCATCCTTTCTCCTATTGTTGGATTAGGTGTATCCAATTCCTTCATATAGCTAAATTATTCGCATCACTATACGCATTAGTATTTATAGTTGAATTATTCACATCACTATACACATTATAGTTGAATATACACATTATTATCACTATACACATTATCCTTGAATATACACATTATAGTTGAATTATTCATATTAATATTTATATACATTATTTATTCACATTAATATTTACAGTGTCTTATTGCATGACCCATAGTTGAGTTCAATTATTCACATCACTATACACATTAACATCTATAGTATGCTACCCCAAATCACAATTACCAACACATGTATTAACTTCACTTTGATATATTCAGACCCTTAGAAGTGTTATATATTACGTGTACCTATTTTCTGCAATTGAATGGGGGATAATGCGTGCTAGTCTTGACCCCCACATGGCAATGGATCACTAGTCCAATTGGCACAGATCACATGCACTTCATGTGGGGTACATCTAGGGCTAACATTGAATGGTTGTCATGCGAACTGGTATATATGATGGTGGGTTGAGGTTAGGTTTTTCGCAAAATCTAACCTTCCAATGTGAGTCGCCTCACTTTTCAGTTGTTCACTTGGGCAGGCGTTGCTCTGCATGAGAAAATTTGACACTGAGGGTTTGGTACTTTTCCTACCCCTATCACATCTTAATTTGATCTTTTTCTTACCATTAACTTGATGTAATCTTCATAGATTTTCTTTGTCAAGCTGCAGAAGAAAATGTAATTTTCTGGCTCGTAATCATAGTGGCACCGTTAATTTTTTTTCTTTCATTGTTGGGTCTGTAGTTACTTTTTTCTGATATATTCGTTAAATTATGTGGCTATGTTATAGGAGGGCTTCGCCTCAGCTCAGGAATATGGAATTGTTTTATACCGTGCTTCTATCGGGTGGAAGAGCGTTTTTTTTCTCCTATTCAGGTAATGATATTTAGCCATTCAGTTTCCATTTCATTGGTTATTTTCCATTCAAATCATTGACGTTACCACCCTTCTTTCAGGATGGAGTGCATGTTTTGGAGTTTTCCTTTCAATTTGGTGTTCCGACCTCTGAACAGGTAATCTAAAATTTCCTATGATTTCACAATTTTATGCGTGGTAACCTTAGGGCCATTTGGCACCCTACTTTTTTCACAATTTTATGCGCGGTAACCTTAGGGCCACTTGGCACCCTACTTTTTTCATGAATAGAAATTTAGATTTCTATTACATAATCTCATTAATTATAGGCGTTTTTCTGGGGTTATCGCAACATGTTGTCTTATGACCCTAATATGTAATTTTACTTACAGGCTTGGTATCAAATCCCAAATTGGTGGTTAACTCTAAAGTAATCAACTGGGTTTTCTTTGTTATTTGTTTGTATCTAGTATTTTTACTGGGTGCGAACCTTTGCTTTATCTACGTAAGAATTATTCAGTGACACACTAACTTTTGTGTTTATATCTACAGGTTGCATGAGAGCTAATGTCATAACATAATTATGACAGGTGATCAGAGTCCCCATGCTTCCTCCCGGATAGGTTATTATACAATAGGCTTGTTCTAAATTGTTATAATTGATTGAAAGTCATCCTTCCCATTCTATTTTTGATAAGAAAGCCATGGAAACGACACTTCCATGCATACTTACCATAGGTAAAACATCGTCACCCATTTAAACTCTGGTTCGCTCTTTTATCATTATAATGAGTCTTAACATAGTATCAAAATATAATGAGTCTTAACATAGTACCTTTGATACTATAGTTGAATTTTAATATACAGTTTTTGTCCAGATTACTTCTCATCACTTTCATTTTTTTTTAAACTATGGTTTGTATCATATTATTATTATGATAAATTGTTTACTTCTAGACTCCAATAGATATACCTATACTAATTTGATTGTTTTCTCATATTAAATGTTTTCTTTAATATTATGTGTATTTAATCGACCAACTATTGATGGGGTTGATGTATAGTTTTATTAGTTTAATTTTAATTGGAATTATATGACTATCAATATTTACTAGTTACTATAAGAATTTACCTTCTTTTGTTGAGATCAAATGTTCGGAACATTAAACTTATATAGAACCTATATAGTATGTCTTTGTCATTAAGGTCTAGAACACTAAGCTTCTTGATCATAATTTTAAGTGAGCTCCCTTCAATAAATTTAGAGGAAGTAATTAACGTATCTTTTAGGAGTTCCCCGGATGCCGGTGGCACTCGGGAATTAAATGTCCCTCATGCAAATTAACACCTCCCGGTACTGCCACCTGCAGAGCAGCGTGGCCTCCCAGATCTTCACCTCACGCAGCAGGAATGTAGTTATGAAGGAAGGATATTGCAGGATTTTCGCATTTAAGAAGTACGCGCTTCAACGCAGCACAATGATGGTTATAATCATGCCGACCTCCTATGCCCAATTCACCTCTAGCGCTCAGTCTTCCGGCTCCAGGCTTTGGTTTAAGGTGTGTTGTAATGTTAAGCAGAAGCTTGCTAACAGAAGCAAGCTCGAGGAAGGCTCTGTTACTCTTTGGCAGTGTTCCGAATGCGCCAAGGCTCTCTACAGAGGGATCAGACCGGTGATTCGGGGTAAGCTGTCCGAGGCTTTTGTATTTAGAATTTATTTTACTGTTTCTCCGTCTCTTGTCTTCTTCGTTTGTGCTCCCTAGTCTCTTGTTCACTTGGGCCACTCCCCTGCTCCTAGCCCTAGTCTCTTTGGTTTCTCTGTGTCCTCCCCTTCGCTTGTCAAAATGAAACGCCAAAGCAGGCAGAACCGCTCTGGGGGACGCCAAGGCAGCGAAAAACAACCTTCTGTTAGTCTTTCGGCAGACCCTGCTCATTCGCCCATTAACCTTACCTCCTCTCAAGAGGATTTGCTTCCCTCGAGCCCTGGTCGCAAGCCTATTCCTAACAGTGCTTTCCAAATAACGCATTTCAAATTTCAAAGTAATTTGAACAGGCCATTGATTACTGCTCACATCACTATTATCCTCTCGGAAGGAGAAAATCAAATCTCGTCTCTGTCTTGCATTGCGCCCAATCCTTCTCACAGCAGTGAGCATTCCATGGATGAGGGAGATCAAGAAATTCAGCAAGGGGACAAGCTTGGTCAGGAGAACATTCAAGCAATAAGCATTCCTCCTCTGGGGAACATTGGCCTTATTGATGTGGAAAGGGACATAGGCACCACCAGTCTCGGCCAGGCGAACCCTATCAGTGAGACGAATGGCAATGCGAATCTTAGAATTGGCAGCACATGTCGGGATGTTGAGAAGACTCCTGGGTAGGATACGGAAGCAAATTGACACCTGTGATCACAATTCTCCTTTTTGTCTCTGGTTTTTTCTCAGATGGCCACCTCCAGGCTTTTTGCTCTCGGTCCGGCTCGGCTTTGTCAGTCTCAGGTTTTGGCTTGCTTCTGAGGAAGTGTTGGTCCTCTTACCGGATGGTCTGAACAAAAACTCTGCTTATTTGTTTCCGATGTATTTCTCTTCTTTCTATAAGTCTATGTTTGGGTCTAATGTTAGTTTGTTAGCACTATGTAATTGCTATCCCCAGTTTGTTTTTGTAATGGAGCAGTTCTGCTACGTTGATGGCTCTCCGGCTCTGACCCCTGTAGCCTCAACTCCATGTAAAATTATTTTGCTTTAGAGTTAATAGAATTTAGTCATTGCAGAGAAAAAAAAAACGTATCTTTTAGGAGTTCTATTTCCAATTTAATAAGCATCGCTACAATGTTACTTGTTAGTGTTATGTGAAAATATTAAGTGATCAACTAGGAAATAGAATTTTAATAAATAATTTAGACATTTTTTTTTTTTTCAAAATATCTAGACTCATAAACAAAAGGAGTCCTTCTTACACAATCTATGTCTACATAATCATACAGTTTCTCTAGTAGTCATGCTGGTATCAAATATGTAGATTTTTACCGGTACATTCAAACTCCTTATGTAATATGCTATAACAAAAGACTTGAATCTACTCTACTCATGAGAAGAAACAAAAATTGATGGATGAAAGCACTAAACAGAAAAGGAAGGATTTGAATTTCACATAACACAATATTTTTCTAGGGAAAGAAAATTCTCAAAACCCCCACTCTCTATATTACATTAACTAGAAGATCTTAGAAGAAAATATAATGCTTTTTCAACCTCGAACAATTCTCGCACAACTATAATCTATCTCTTTGCTTCACAAACAAGCTAAAGCCAACACTTAGCCACATTTGCTACCTGCCAAGCGCCTACTTCCTTGCGCAATTTCTGAGACAATTAGCCCATATTTATTTAGGAAAACCCCTCATCACAACTCTGCAATCCATCATAGGTCTTCTACTCATTGCATGCACCACCTATACAACTTAGAAAATTATACAACGAATAGTTGTCCGTGAACTCTAATGTCAACTTGTTCTTTCTCTAAACTAATATGCATGAGTTATTTATGAGTGAATCTTCAGTTAACTCGTGAATGAGTGGAGCTACACAAAAGCTCCTCCCCACTGCTAGACTTCTTACTAGTTTATCCAACTATTTGAACTAGCTTAACTCACTATAGCTAAGTTAGACTTAGTTAATTAACTAGAACTCAAAATAATTCAACGTGGACCACTAAAATTTAGGAATCACTCTACATGACTCTAGATAGACTTCTAATTCGAATTTACTATGCCAACTAAGCCAAATTAACTTAGTTAACTATTCTAAGTTGCCATGAGAATAGAATTTTCATTTAATTCCTAATTTAATTTAAAAAAAAAAAATAGTATTTCTTATTGTTATTTTTAACACTCCCTCTCAACATGAATGAGATTATGTGCTACCTCGATCGTGCCTATATGAAACTCGAATTTGCATCTTGACAAGGCCTTCGTCAAAATATCGAAATCCTGCTTGTCTATAGGAATGTACTCCAACAACATGATTCTCCTATACACAATATGACGATACTAGATATCAATATGCTTGGAACGATCATGAAAAAATAGACTCTCAAAGAGTTTGATACAACTCTATTTGTCATAGTAAATCATTGTTGGATCCATCTAGTGACCAAATAAACCAACAAGAATCTAGCTCATCCAGATAGCCTCATAACCTTCTTGACTAACATCCATGTACTCTTCTTTTGCTGAAATGAGTGTAGGTGATGTCTACTTTATGTTGTACCAAGAAACAACTCTTGACGTAATATTGAATATCCCACCTAATGTCCCCAATATACATCTGTGGATCCTTGAAGCATCACTCCCTCTGTCTGTATGTACCAAAGACCAAACTTATTGGTGTCTCTCACGTATCTCAACACATCTTTCACTTCCTTCTAATATATTTTGGTCAGATTAACCATAGCTTTACTAAGTTGGTTAACTATGTTACACTTGATTGATCATGTGTTCATGAGATACATGAATGAACACACAAGATGTCTATAAATAGTATCCTTTTCTGCTTAACCTGAAGTAGTATCCTCCTTCCTCTAGTTACGAACTAGAGGAGTCTCCATGGGTTTATTTCTATCCACGTGGAACTTCTTCAGTATCTTGTTAGCATACTTTCCCCGAGAGACAAAAATTTCCTCATCTCATTGCAATACTTCCATTCCTAGAAAGTAGTGCATGAGCCCTAAGTCTTTCATTTCAAATTCTCTTGTAACATCCTCATTGGATGACTTGATCAACTTATCATCAACTGTCAGAATCAAATCACCGACATATAGAACAATAATTAACAATTTACGTTCAACCAAAATATGGTAAAGGTCTGCATCTGCTTCAATTTTGGTGAAGACCAACATGGTGAAATAGCTATCAATCCCGATGTACCAAGCAGGGGATGTTGGTTTCATTCCATGCAATTCACAATTGATTCTACCCACATGTGACTCTCTCTTTTGTTGACACAGATTGTCATTGATGTCAATATGGCAATATTCGAGGAGAAAACAAAGCCAAGAGAAGCAAATGGAGCCAAGAGGAGTAGACCAAGCCAGAGGAGCCACATTGGAGGAAGAGGAGCAAATGGAGGAGCCATATATATATATAACATTATAATATATATATATACATTATATAATATATATATAACATATATATATATTATATATATATATATATATATATATATATATATATGCCATATATTGCCAAATACAGAGCCATCAGAGGAAGCAAAATTACACAATCGGGAGCTATTGGAGGCAAAAACCCATATATATATATATATATATATATATATATATATATATATATATATATATATATTATAGATATATATATATATATATATATATATATATCACAAAGTTCAAAAGGGTTTTCACCCCCAAAACCCTCCGATTGCGATAATATATGCGCGGACCCATGGGACCATTGCAATACGTTGCAATTTAATATCGCATCTGCAGCGTCAGGATTATGTATCACAGGTGGTTAAGGCCCTACCACATTAAAACACTGATTGCGATATACAATTGTGGACCCGATGGTCCTTTTATATCATGCCTATTGTATTATCGCATCCGTCACAATTGCATATGTTATGAAGCCTTGCCACACTCGATCGTCAATAGCGATATTTCATAGGACCTCCGCTAAGGGAAACCCCTGATTGCGATGAACAGTTGCGGACCCGACGAGAATATCAATTTTTGTTTAATACCATATCACATCCGGTCCATCGAAGCAGTGGAGTATCGACCATCGGTCATCCGCAATGTTTTAGGCTCAACTTATAGGAGATCCTCTCGAAGCACAGGTTGTGATAATGTATGCAGACCTGATGGTCCTATTATATAGCACCCTATTATTATATCGCGTCCACAGGAGGATCAACCCATCGGCCATCGACGATGTCATGAGGTCACTATATGAAGAACTCCTAGAAGCCGCGATTGTCGATTGCGATAATGTTTTGGAGGAGTGGACCCAATGTCGTTAAAGATGCGGGTGTAATATTTTTTTGAAGTCCGCCCTTTAGTTTTTTTTCCCGTGTTCGATCGTAATTCCTGTGTATTTGTATATATTGCTTGCACGGGATTTGGAGACAGAGATACATTAAGGAATGCTCTCGATAGCTCATAAGTCTAGAATCAAGCCGATTGCAATTGCGATAGGACGTGGCATGTCCATTAAACGAAACAGTCTCGGTGGATGCCTGTAATCATTGAAAAACGGGTCTGTGTTACAATTTTAACACATAGTGATCGTAAAGGCAAGAAGTTGAATGGAAAGCGAGCACAGAGGAAGCCACAGTGACCAAGGAGGGAAGCTGAAAGATCAAGTGAGTCAAAGGAAATGATAGCGACCGAGGAGGAAGCCAAAGAGGTGGTTGAAAGTAGAAACGAAGAGTCAGAGGCATCTGAAATACATAAAAACATAAAAACAATGTGAGATGGTGATTGATGGATGTATAATCAGTGAGAGAGGAAGCCAAAGAATAGGAAAGAGGAAGGAGAGGCTAGAGAAGCAAGAGAACAAGAGAATAGCAGAATCTCAGCTAGCTTGTGAGTAGAGAACAACCGCAGAACAATTTATATTAGGTTTGGGTTGGAGCCCAAGAGGTCGGGGCCTCAGAACTAAACAAGACTAAAGTCATTAGGGGTAGGTGCTCCTAAGTGCAGAACCACTGCTAAACAGAGTTGGTGCTCTGGAGGTTGGAGCCTCACTGAGGTCGAAGTTGGAACTTGGCAAGCATTCACAATTAGATATATACTTATATTGTATTTATTTCATTGCACTGTCTTGAATTTTAATAAAAGCATTAATTCTAGCTGTTGATTTCTGTGTTCTGTGTATACATATACATATCTATATATGTTTTTGGCAATGACTAGAACAATTAAAAAATAAGAAATATTGATTCACCCCCCCCTCAGTATTTCCAACATCTTTAAGGTCTCAAATCCTTTAGGTTGCTCAATATACACATCTTCCTCAATCATACCATTGAGGAGTGATGTCTTTACATCCATCTGATGTATCTTCCATCCCATTTTTGCTAACAATGTTATAATGGATCTCATTGATGAGCACCTTGCTACATGAGAAGATTTCTGATCTTAATCAATCCCCTCCACTTCAGAGAACCCTATGGCCACAAACGTGGCCTTGTGTTTCTCCATGCTACCATCAACTGCTTGCCTTACGTTGTAAATCCATCTGTACTCACCACTAACTTCTCTGTCGGCCTTGGGACCACTTCCGAAAGACTGTTCCTAATAATGGAGTCATACTCATCAACAATGGCATGAATCCAAACTATTTGTTGTGTTACTTATTCAAAAGAGGATGGCTCAATCTCTACACTCCCACTCATCAAAACCATGTAGCCAGTGTAGCTTTCTAGTGACCTCATTTGCCTGCACTTCGATGTGGTTTCTCCCACATTCTCTAGAGAATCATGTAATAACCTGTGAGCCTCTTTGGTGGAATTTATCCCATCTTTTGAAGAATTTTCATGAGTTGCGTTTCCACTTTCTGCTCCTCCGCATGTGACTACTCCACATCATCCTAAGATTCCTCCTTTAGAGCTAAAATCTCCATAACCGAATGTAGTTGAATCTCCCTCTTAAGGGAACATCTCATGGCCTTCTCTTCATTGAAATTCAAATATTTTTGAACCACTATCATCCTGTTGGTTGGAAGTTACACTTGATATTTTTGAGTTATGTAAGTTTACCCTACAAATATTCCCAACTTAGATGTTGGCTCCAACTTTTTGCATGCATATTTTGTAACAAGGGAGTAGACTGATGAACCAAAGATCCAAAGGTTTTCCATATCTAGTTTCTTCCCTAAAAATCTTGTTTCCAGTGTTCTCATCCTGAGAATTCGATGAGGGATTATGTTCTACAAATAAGCAGTTGTGTTGCATTCTTCAGACCACAGGTGTAATGGTAGGCCCTGATCATGCAACATCTCCCATGCCTCTCCCATAATAATTTTGTTCTTCATTTCAGCCACTACATTATGTTGTGGGTTATGAGGTTCTATCAACTCTTGTCAAATGCCTTCTGATGCACATAAGCTTTTGAGCTCATTCGACTCATAATTCCCATCATTACCACTTCTGAGAGCTTTAACTTTCGTGCCAGTATCTTTTTCAACTAGTGATTTAAAATCACAAAAATTAGCGAATGTCTAATATTTCTTCTGCATGAAGAAAATCCAACACTTACAACAAAAATCATCAACAAATATTACATAATAGTTGTGCTTTGTCATGGATGTTGTCAAGAATGGTCCACACACATTTTAGTGAACTCGATCAAGGATCACTTATGCTTGACTCTCTTTTTCATGAAAGGAATATTTGGTGTACTTCCCTAATGTATGCCCTTTATATGTGTCTCTCTGCTCTAGTGTACCCTTGGGGAAGCCCTATAGCAATTTTCTACAAGATCTTTAAAGGGCCATGATGCAAGTGATCGAGTCTCCTGTGCTAGAGCTCATCGATGTCCTGACTCTCCACCTTCTCTGATTTACTGCTTAGAGAAACCCAATCTTCTACCTCCAATTTGTAGAGGTTCTTCACTCGAACCCCTATCTTTCTCACCTATCATATGGCTATGTGACGAAGGAATGTCTTTCCGTTACTAAATAGCACATCATAGCCTCTATCCTCCAACGTGGAAACAAAAACCAAGTTCTTTTTCAAACCTGAAATGTACATAACAACTCCCAAAGTTAGGGGAGAACCACAATCCCTCTTGAATGTAATTTTACCAATGTTGATTACGCTATACCTCCCATCATCACCCATATTGGTATGCATCTGGAGATCCCCCTCCTCCAAGTTACTAAAGATAGCTTTGTTACGAGTCAGATGGAAATAAGCTCCATTGTCCAAGTACCACACACTACCCATCATCGATGACACCATATAAGGGATGATTGTAAAATCTAGTTTGAACTATGAAGAAAGACCTTCACCTTCTCCTCCTCTTGAGGCCTTCTTACCAATCTTCCTGTGTAGACACTTTGTGGCATATCCTAGCTCATGATAATGAAAACACTTTATTTTTGACATTTCCTTATTTTTTCCACCCTGACAAGAATTTGATTCGGAATGGGACGACACCCCCTTCCCTTTATTTTCCTTACCATATAAGGCACAATTCTCATCATCATCATGTTTTGATGAGGATCCGTCTCTAGTATTCCCTCAAATCTATTCCTATAGCAAGTTGGACCACAATCGCTCCCTCTTGTAGCTTCTCCCTCCCATTAATTGAGTACTATTAACTATGATAACCTTTGGGAAGTCAAAGAAGTGCTAGGGTCACCAGATCGCCATCTGCAATAGCAATCTCAACACCTCCAAGCTCATCCTAACATTGGGTGAACTCGGTCAAGTACTTTAGAATTGAGCTACCCTGATCCATATTGAGATTTCTCAGCTTGTCCTTCAATGCCAGCTTCATGTTGTCACTACTATTTTGAAATAGGTCCGTCAATTCCTTCCACATTGTAAATGGAATCTCATTATCATTGAGATTCGATACAATATTATATCCAACCCCTTCTAAGATAATCGTTTTCAACTTTTCCACACACTTCCTCCATTCATCCTGATCTTTATCATGAGATGCTAGAGGCTTCATAATATCATGATCTATGAATTCCTTGAGCATGTTGTATTCCAACACTACCTCCATCATGTCCTTACAAGATATGTAATTCAACTTTCCCTCCATGGAATACTCAAGTCTCAAATTGTAGAATGACATCGTGTTGACTCTGAAGCGTTAAACTGCGAATTCGATTTGACCAGCAGAGCAAAATAGTACTATCCTCGTCTATAATGTCTTCAATTTTGGATACCATATATATTTTTACTTGTAGATCTAAAATTCTTATGTATTATGCTAGAACAAAATACTTGAATCTACTTTACTCATCAACGGAAACAAAAATTGATCAATGAAAACACTAAGGAGTAAAGGAAGAATTTCAATCGTGCATAGCAAAGAATGTGCTCAAAACCCTAACTATCTATATTGTATCAACCAAAATGTCTCAGAAGAAAATACAATGCTTGTTCCAGATCGAACAATTATTGCACAATTACAATCTATCTCTATGCTTTACAAACCGACTGAAGCCAACACTTAGTAAATTTGTTTCCTACCAAGCCCCTTCTTCGTTGTGCAATTCCTAAGAGAATTAGCCCATATTTAATTAGGAAAATACCTCACCACAACTACACAATCCATCATAGGCCTTCTATTGATTGCATGCATCATATATACAAATCAAAAAATTATACAATAGATAGTGCAATGTCCCTGAAATCTAATCTCAACTGGTTCTTCCTTTGAACTAACATGCATGATTTATTTATGAATGAATCTTTAGTTAATTGATGAAGTAGTGAACTTTTGTTGAAGGTGCTCCCCACTACTAGACCTCCTACTAGTTCATCCAACTATATGAACTAGTTTAACTGACTATAAGTTAGTTAGACTAAGCTAATTAATTACAACTCAAAATAAATCAACTTGGACCATTAAAATTTAGGAATCACTCTACATGACTCTATATAAACTTCCAAATCGAATTTGCTAAGCCAACTAAGTCAAACTAACTTAGTTAATTATTACAAGTTGCTATGAGAATTCCTAATTTAATTCAAGGACAAATTAAATTAGGATTTCATGTTCCTATTTCTAACAAAATATGCTATGGCATAAAGTCATAACTAGAACTTTACTAAACATTCTTAACATACTACTTCAAAAATTAAAGTCTGTTTATCTTGACATTCTTAATTATTTTGTATAATATCCAATATTGTTTCTCTATAAGTAAAACCATCATATTTTAATACAGTTATTATGATAACTCCATCTAATTAGATAAATATTTTGTGCGTGCATCCTTTTCTTTTGGTCATTAAAAATGAATCCATATATCCATTTAATTATAGAATTTCTATTCAATCTCTTTCTTTTCATTCACAACTCAGAATGGTAACATAATTAAATAATATTCTCATGTACGAAGATTCTTTACACTATTAGCCATGAGATAGCCTTATCCATGTGGTCCATTCTTATCTATGAGAACACTTTACCACATATATATACCATACTTTTTGCATGCATTGTCACCATACACTCTAGCCTATTCTACGACTCTATACTGGCAATAAATCAAATAATTAGATGTAGAATAAAGTTAAATTCCATCTAGCCGTAAACCAAGGCTTGGGGAATATTTCATAACTAAGCATGTTCCACCCAACCATGAACTACCTCTTCTAATTCCCGTCGAGCTAAGATCTCCTTTCCCTCTAAAATCAACAGCCTCTTTGATTCTTTGGTGGTTTATTTTATATATTTTTTCGAATATAGTTTTACCAACATCATGCTTTAAGGTTTGTGAGCATTTTTCCTAGGCCTTTTTGTTTTACTTTTTTCAACAGAAAAAAATAAAATCTTTAAAGCACACATTTATCTCTCGTGATGATTTATTTGACCCCACCTAGTATTTATCTCCAAATAAGTGATTTAACATAATCTTTCTCAGCCATTATGTTAATATTTTTAAATTATTTTATCCTAGGTATTTTTAGGACACTTTTAGGGAAGGTCCATCATGTGGACTTGACCACCAACAACTTTTTATAACATGGAAAGTATTTTTCTAAACTCTAGTGTTGTTTCCTGAATATTTCCAAGAAATTTATTTATTAACTAAAATAATAAAAAAATAACTACAACATAACATAAGTCCGCTCACGTCTTCCATAACCATTCAATCCAATAATAGTTAATTTCAAAAGATAGTAATTAAAAAAAAAGAACCATAGGGGTGTTACATCTTACCCCTTTAAAATAAACATTGTCCTAAGTGTTTTCCTTGTGGTTCCCTTCCCCATGGAAAAAAGTTGGAAATGCTTCTCGCATTTTGTACTCCATGTCCTAGGTGGTCTTATCGATGGTAAAGTGCTTCCATTACACTTTAACATAGGAAATGGCTTTAGTCTAGAGAATGGTTTCTTCTTGATCTAATATTTGAAGTGCCTCTACCTGGAAATCTCCTTTCGGTTCCACATATACCACATTCTAGTAAATAACATGAGAATAATTCAGAATATAGTTTTTAGTAAGGGGACATGAAAAAAATCATGTACTTTGATATGGCTACGAAACGCTAGCTGATAAGCTACGAGCCCGAGTCTAGGTATGATTTCAAAAGGACCACAAAACATTTTTGCTAATTTAGCACAAATTCCTACCCTCGGAGTGCTCTTTCTTGATTTGACTTTTACATACACATGTTCTCCTAATTTAAATTCCTTGTGTGTTCTCTTTTGATCTACATAACTTTGTTGTCAACCTTGGGTAGTCTTTAAATTTTTTCTAACTTATTCACCACCTATTCCATTTCTTGTAGCGAATAGGGTCCTAATACCCGCCTGCCATCTAGATAAATATAGCTCAAGGGAGTACAACATTTTCTTCCATATAATGCTTTAAAAAGGCTCATTTTTTAAAGAGCCTTGATAATTATTGGTATAAGAAAATTCTACTAAACATAAGAAATCTTCCTACTTAGCAAGTATGTCCACGACATACATCCTTACCATATCATCTAGAATTTGGTTGATTCTTTTTATTTGTCTATCTATTTGGGGGTCATAGGTCCTACTAAAATTAAGTTTCATTTTGATTCCTCCAAACAATGTTTTCCAAAAATTTGGAGGTGAATTTAGCATCTCTATCAGATATCACCATTTTTTGTATGCCATGTAATCAAAACATTTCCCACGTAAATATATATGCAATCTATGTTGTCCCAAAGGTATACCTAACAAGTATTAAAGGTGTTGATTTGGTTAGCTTGTCTAGTACTATAATAATAGAGTTATTCTTCCTTCTAGCTATTGTTAATTTAGTAATAAAGTCTTTTGAAATAACTTCCTATTTCTGTTTCGGAATGGGTAGTGGATTTAACATTCTAGTTGGGTGTTGGTGTTCTAACCTCACCTGCAGGAGTTATAGACACTTAACTAAATATTCTACCACCTATTTCCTCATACCAAGCCAATAAAATTCTTTCCTCAATGTTGAAATCATTTTTTGGTATCCCATACGTCGTACAAAACGTTTATGGTGATTCTCATTTAAGATATGTTGTTTTACAATAGCTTCATTTGGAACAAAAATTCTATTTCTGAATATCAATAGTTTTTATAAATTTTCCATATAACTAGGAACTTCTATTAAGTGCATTTTTTGCAGAATGTTTAGCTAACCTTCATATATCTATGTTGAAATTATGCTTTATGCAACAAAATTAGTTTTAGCGATGCCTACAAAAATTCAAATTAGTGAATTTACATTTCTACTTAAAGCATCTGCTACTTTACTTTCTTTGCCCTTTAACTTACTTACATCAAACTAAAATTCACCTAAACATGTCATCCATATAGCTTTTCTAACTTCTAAATCAAACTCTTGAAAACGTATTTCAAATTAATGTGCTGAGTGATAAGTGTAAATGTTTTTCCCAACAAATAGTGTCTCCGCATTTTTGAAGTATGTATGATTGTCGTGAACTCAAGTCCTAAACAATCTAATTCCTTTCATTAGCTTTCAATTTTCTTAACCCATATGCCACTACACAATTATCTTGAATTAGAACACCACCTATCCCTTCATGGCATGCATCAACACACACTACAAACCCTTTTTCTTGTTCTACAACCCTTAAGATAGGTGCTTCTATTAGGAGATGTTTTAACTTGTCAAAACTTTCTTGGCACCTAGCAATCCATTCAAATTTCACTGTTTTCTTTTCTAAGGAAGTAATGGGATAGGTGAGTTTCTAAAAACCTTGAATGAAACTTTTGTAATAACCCATGATTTCCATGAAGGATTTTATGTCTGAGACATCCTTAGGTATGGACAAATTTAAAATGGCCTTAACCTTTTCATGGTCAACAAATAGTCCTTCCTTCGAAATCACATGAACCAAATATTGTATTCTGTCTTTATAGAACTCACATTTATAGAAATTTGCATATAGTTGGTGTTCTCTTAAGTTTTGTGACACCATTCTAAAGTGTTCTTCATTTTCTTCTTTATTCTTAGAATACACCAAAATTTCATCTATGAAAACCAACACAATCTATCAAAGTACTTACTAAGAACATTTTTCATTAAACACATAAAAGTTGCATGTGTGTTGGTAAAACCAAATGGTATAAATAAAGATTTGTAGTGCCCATACCTAGCTCAAAATGTCATTGTATGAATGTCTTCATATCATCATCAATGCGGGGAAACAAATATTTATTTTTTATAATAAATTTGTTCAATTTCCTATAATATATGGACATTCTAAATGTACCATATTTCTTTTTCACAAAGAGTACCCAAGCTCCCCAAGATAAAACATGCAGTCTAATGTAAACTTTATCTAGTAATTCTTGTAATTGCATTTTAATCTCCAACATTTATGGAATACGCATTCGATAAGGTTCCTTAGACACTAGGTAGCTCCTTGTACTATGTCAATAGAAATATTTATATCTCTTATGGGAGGTAGCCCTAGAATTTATATCGGAAGGTTCTTGGTATGCCTTTTATTAGTTGTTCAATTCCTTCTTCATTAACACAAGTCACGATTTTTTCTAAATAGTTTTTTACAACATTGTTTTTCTCTAACTATTCCATGCTTATCAATAGGCCATAATGACCTAGAGGGAGTACATTTAAATTTATCTTCATTTTTCATCCATTTAATTTCATAGAGAACTTATTTATATAACTAGTTAGCTTCCTCTTTCTTCCTATTTCCAGCTATACCAACCAGGCCTTTTTAAATTTTTATGTTTTAATATTACTTTTTTCCACCACTTGTGGGCTAATATAGCTAATAATATCTCCTTGATCAATTAATAGAAAGACATTTTTGTTCAGTATGTTACCTTGAATTTATATCAAAGTGGACTAGTGCATCACTTGTTTGTCCTCCATGCAACATTAATATGGGGAATTTTCCTTTGATTATCATTTGTTGTAGTGGATTCATGGATAGTGTGTACATTTTGTAGATACATGATATTGTGTGGACAATTTCTTAATAAATGGCGTTCTCCACATCCCCAACATTTTAAAGGTTCTCTCTCCTTTGTAGTGACTATTCTTCTCTATCCTTTGTAGTGGCTATCCCTTTTGGTCTAGTGTGTAATTGAGAAGGTTGCAGTTGATTGTTCTAGCTAAGTATCTTTTTGTGACAATCTCCCAAAATGTTTCATAAGAGATGACTTTTGCTTCTTTATTCCTCATATAGACTTGTTTTTATCATTGCTTTGTGTTAGGCCCCTACACTACTAGTGTAACCCCTTATTGTTATTAGTACAACCCCCTTATGATATTGTTGTACCCATGTAGTCCCCTTATTATTATTATTGTGCCCCATAGAAGCCCACTATTG
>APFE030273244.1:55147-67820 GCA_000404065.3 Pinus taeda | reverse complement strand
TTCACTTAAATAAAACCTATTCTTGAAAATTAGGGCGAATGGAAGGTTGTAACTCCTAATTTCAAGGGCTAGATTTACCTTTTTTACCCTCTCCCTTAAAATAAGGTGGGCTATTTGAGGTGATTTGTAAAAATGTACTATGATACAAAATATTTGCCTGACTAAAAATTTAAAACCCCTTAATTCCCCCAAAGGGCGGAACATTCGTGCCTAAAATTTTCCATGCCCATAATGGTATTTAGCCATTCCATTTTCCTTTTATTGGTATGCTCACTACAAATTTTCCATTCGAATGATTGACGTTACAATCATTCATTCAGGTTCATGTGCATGACTTGGAGTTTTTCTTTTAATTCTTCATTTTGGTTCGTGTGCATGACTTGGGGTTCCTGATGATGAGTCTGGGTCTAGACTCGAAACGTCGACAAAGCAAAAATGAAAACTGTGGAATATCCAAGTGAAGAATTTAGAGAAAGTCATATTTTCTTTTATTTCTCAAATTAGCTAGGCTCACAAACAGAAGGTATTCTTCATACATAATTTATGACTACATAATCATACAAATTCTCTAATAGTCATGCTAGTATAAAGTATACTATGGTATAAATTCATAACTAGAACTTTACTAAACAGTCTTATCATATTGCTTCACAAAGTAATATGTCTTTATCTTACATCCTTAATTATTTTGTATAGTATAGAATATTGTTTCTGTGTAAGTAAAACCATCATATTTGAATACAATTATTATGATAACTCCCTCTAATTAGACAAATATTTCCTACATTGCATCCTTCTCTTCTCATGATTAAAACTCAATGCACGGATCTATTTAATTCTAGAATTTCTATTCAACCCTTTTCCTTTCATTCACATATGAGAATAATAACATAATTAAATAATAACCTATCGTATGCATATCCTTTACACTATTAACCATGACATATTCATATACATGTGATCCATTCTTATTTATCAGAAGACATTAGCATAGATTTATGCCATAATCTCTCCATGGACTCTCACCGTAGACTCGTAGGCTATTCTACTATTCCATACCAGCAATAAATAAAATAACAAATGGTAGAATAAACTACAATTTTATCTAACTATAAACCAAGGCTTGGGAAATATTCTTCAATCAAGAATGTTCAACCCAACCATCAACTACCTCTACCAATTCCCCCTAGGCTAAGATATTATTACCATCTTGAGCCAACAAACTCTTTTATTCTAGGTGGTTTATTTTATAGATTTCTTCCCAACATATTTTTAGTAGCATCTTCCTTTAAGGTCTTCCAACACTCTTTCCTAGACCTTTTTGTTTTATCTTTTTCAAAAAATATCATTTTCTTTTTCTTTAAATCATGTCTTTCTCTCCCAAAATCCTTTATTCCACCCCACTTTGTGTTTTTCTTCAAGTGATTAACATAACATTTTTCTCCCATTATGTTAATATTTCTAAATTAGTTTCTTCTATGGATTCTTAGGATACTTCTAGATAAGGTCCATCATGTGGACATGACCACCAACAACTTTTTTTGAGCTAGCAAGAAGTTTTCTAAAATCTAGTGTTATTTCGTGAATATTTCCAAGCAATTTATTTATTAATTCAAATAATAATAAAATAATTACATCATCACATAAGTCCCATAATGGCTTCCACAACCATTCAATCTCATCATAGTTCAATGCATAAAAATAGTAATCAATTAAAAAAAAGAGCAATAGGGGTGTTACAATACTACTTTGGGGATAAATTTAAACTTTTGGTTTACGTATACTACTATCAATATTCTTGAATAATATTCTATGGGGATTAAATCTCCACTATCCACTTAATAGTTATTAATAATTAAATTAAAATTCTACAAGCCTTGTTTTGAAATGATTTAATTAAAATTAAAAAAAAGGCATCCATGGGGCGTGAAATAGACAATGACATGGTGTTCCATTAAGGCACTATTGAGCTTAGGTTGGCCAATGAACATCTGAATTTTTTAATTCAGTGATTGAGGATACCTGTAGACATTGACGGTTTTCCAAGCATGATCGATTTCAAGGTCATTGAATCTGTGGATAATAGTGATGACTATCCATCTCTTTTAAGGATCAATTGGGTCTTTGATAACTAAGTAAGTATCAACTATAAAAGAAGATATATGATTTTTGAAGGAGGATATACTCATATCATCACACCATTGGATCATCATGAAAGGGATCACAATGTAGAGCATGTCGAGGGTGATCTTAGTCGAGAGGATCTAGGATAATATCTATAATCTTACGACTTGACAAGATTATTATGTAGACCCGACAACTCATGGAGTATTAATCTGGAACAACATCATGTCCTTCACATCTGACTCAGATGAGGCTTTTGTCAATTGAGAAAATTAATTGTAGGATCTCAGTACTAGGTGAGTAACCCATATTTTGAGAATGGTGCATTGGATCGGGACTGAGGTGGACAATCCACCTTGTTTTGATGGTTTTTCTTAGGTAAATATTTTTGTACAAGAGTATGAAGAGCACGTAGTAGATTGTCAGAGAATGTATGCACTGGATGTTGTACTAAGTGCTACACTGACTAGGTGGTGGGCTGCACACACGGAGCGAGTGACAGTGTTGTAATAATGTAAATAACTGTTAAAGATCAAGTTTGAACCCAACTTTGGGGTCACCAGAGAAAAATACTCACGAGTGGAGTGCTCTAGAACTCACCTAAAGTGGTGCATCACAGTGTTGATGAAGGGAGGAGTACCTCAGTAATAGTTGGTACACCACATTTTCCATACCTTGGATGTCATTCCAGCAAATTGTCATATTGAGTTAGAAGTGTGCATAGGAACCTAGGATAGGGATTGGTTGGCGCAAACCAAGGATGGACCATTGTGTGATGCATCTTAGCATTCACAACAGATGCATGAATTTTTGAAAGATTACAAAATATTAGAAAATGGAGGAGATGATGAGGAGGATCCTTGGAATATGTAAATTCCATAAGTTGAAGGAAAGTGTGTAGTGGATGGCCCTCCATTATTGTTTAAGGAATATGCACAACTGATCAAACCAAAGAAGGTTAACCTTGGAATCAAGGAACATAACAAGTTGGTGGCCATTGGAATTTACGAAGAGAGTAGTATCATTTGAAGGGTCATGAGTTCATCATACCGAGAATTAACTATTAACAATGGCATAGAAGTCATAGGTATTGATTAAGCCAAGATCGAATATGTGGAGATCATAATTGTACTAGTTAGTAGTGTAACAATGGGACTAATTGATGGCAATGCCACCTTACATGACATGTGTAAAAGTTGAGATGACCTAGGAAGCGGAGAAGGGGTGAATTCTCCCCTATGTACATATTTAAATTTTTAAGTAGGAAGGATTAAGGGTTAGAGAGAGTGGGACTTAAATAGAGGTTACATTGGTATAGTTAAAAATAAGCAGCATGTTGTGTTGGGGGTGATTTTGACTTGGGTACCTAAGTCATTATAAATTATGGGTCTGCAAGATAAGCATTGGTGAAAACGTAACTTAGCATGAGAAGGCTCAAATATGTTGATGATGTTCAAGATCGTGTGAGGAAGACTGCATTAAAATGATTTACCCCTTCATGGCAATCTTCAGGGAGAGAGAAAAGGGTGGCTAAATTGATTATTGAATCCCATTACCAAGCAAGAGGAGGCTTGCAAGCTATCGATCGAGCCATGGATTATCAAGAAACAATGTATATGAGGACTAAAATTCAGGTGAGGGAAGACCTGAATCAACTAAGGTTGACTAGGGTGAGTTAGTGGTTCATGTGAACCATCATATTAGTCAAGGTTGAAAAATGACTATGTATGAGATTGACGTTAATCGAGGAGATTCAGATATCAACTCCATCATAACTAGGAGAAGATGGCATCAAAAATAACGGACAAAGAAAAAGGAAAAGTTGTTGTAAATTATCACCTAGGGGCCAAAGGATAGAAAGTGAAGTATTCAATGATGAATTTAGGACCAGAAAAGAGATGGTGTAGGTGAGAATCCTTGGAGCCTAGAGAGAGAGGAATCACATAGGGATGATGCACTCACGATAGCATAGATAAAGGAATGGAAATGGAGACTGCCTTGAATAGGAAGGTTGACAAGATGATGCGGTTATGGAAGAAGAGGTCTTAACAAGGAGACTTAGGTAATAGAACTGGGAATAGGAGGTGTAGGTCAGAGGGTTTCATTGAGAGGTTGAAATAAAGGAGGATTCCCTCCACTCGTAGCAATGGTTCATGCATGAGAACACAAATGTACTAGTGAGTTTAGCTGGATGACATATGACAAGATGACTTGTAGCCTCTTCGAATAGGATGGTGTCGTTGTAGTTTACATTAGAAGGACTATAACGAAACTATGGGGTTTTATCACAATGCATGATAGGGAAAAATGAAGAAACATGAGACAATGCCAATGTTTTAGTGCAAGGGAAAGGCCTACATCATGAAGAGAATAAACAACTTTCGGCCTTGTTCTATTGTGCGAAGGGAATGATTGGGTACAACTATAAGAAGGATATAAATGCTAGGGACAAGCATAGAATTCAACCCTAGAGAAGGAGTGGTGGCCAAGTCTGCTTGTCGGAGAGCAACGATGCAAGGGAGGGGGGCATGGTTGACCCCTATTTTGGCGTTTTAAGAGCTCTAAGGTGTCAAGGTTCTATGTATTTTCCTACAATAGTAGTACCGAAGGAAAGGAGACAACCTCAGTGATATTGGAAGTCTCAGATCCATGGGGGTAGAAAAAGGATTGAGTGGTTCAAGGACCCTACACTTTTTTGCGTTAGGGTTGCGTTCGAGCCCAAAAAAAATTGAAATATTTTTAACATAATGATATGGTGTATTAGGAAAAAGGAGTGTGGAAAGGATAAGGTAGAGCATATGAGAGGGTTGGTGCAAGAAGTAGGAGTGTAGTAGAGGGATGACATAAGAAGAAAGAGTGCAACAAAGGGCTGATGCATGAAGCAAGATGACAACGTAGAGCTGGTATAATGGTTGGGGTGTGGTGAAGGAAGATGCCACATGGTACGAGGATAGAGACAAGTGGAATGAGAAGGTGCGAGTAGAAGACATCAACCATTAGGATTTTACAGGAGGAGCCAACCAAGGAGGTCATTGTTAACGAACTATTTTGAGATATTTTGAGATAGAAAGCACTAGGCAGAGTGGATTTGAATGAGGGAGAGGATATTTTTCATAGCTACAATGCACATGGGACAACTGGACATGAACCATGGGAAATATCTCAATAGACTATGGGACAACTTGCTCGAATCGGCAGGAAGGAGGTATGATTCAAGAGAACTCCTGATCATTATAAAATAGTAAAAAAAAAGCCAACGTGGGGTTATTTATTGGTCATTAGATGATGGTCAACTATTCAATGTGTTTTGGAAGATAAGTTAGAGTTATTCTTGGAAATAATATTGTGTTAGTGTAATTTGGGAACCATGGTCGAGTATGTCATTTCTCACCAACAATATAGTAATGGGTTGTATTTATTGGATATGTCTATGTTGGCGTGGATGATTTATGATGGGGCTTCTGTCATGTTTTAATGGTGTCCTAAGATGGTGAGAGAGCCTCGTAGTTTAATGCATATAACTCTAGGTGCTTTTGCCTCTTTTTCTAATATATATATATGAACTATTGTTTGAAGAATTGTTGTACTCTTTTGTGCTTATAAAAAATAGTTTGAAAAATTGTTGTACTCTTTTGTGCTTGTTGCATAGTTTTTTTAGTGTATGGATGAATCTCATAACTAGGTGGATGTTATATATATTAAGCGAGGGTTTTACATGCTTTTTGTTGTGGGATTATATTTTCAATGAGGGTTTATATTCTACTTGTTTAAACCTAATCCTCATCTTGATGATATGTTTCGATGTAACTATATATAGTGACGATTTTGTTTTGTATGATCCTCTAGTATTAAGGTTGTTAAGCCTCACGAAGTGAGCACAAGTGTTGCCGACATGATTATAGTATGAAGTGTGAGCGAGTTTTATATGTGCATAACACTTGTGTAACACTTGCACACTTGTCACTATGTTTAAGGTTAACTGGATTATGTTACACCTCACATGGTCATGGTGGGGTTTCACAGTAGATAGATGGACTAAAATATTATGCACTATGTATAGGGCCCAATAGGAGTGGGGTATTCAAGTATGTGTCACCTAGAAACCATTTGTCATATCCTCAAGACAATGGTGTAGGATTTCATAAACTTGATAGAGAAATTCACCCATTAGTGTCTCAAGTGAGACTTTAGTCAATGTGTGGGTGTTTCCAAAAGGGGTGATGCTAAGATGGTCTTTGTTGACCACCATCTCACAAATTCGGAGTAACAACATCTCAACAAATTTTATCCCTATGAGACTTGCTAGATCCATTTTTATGCTTAGTCAAAAAAATATTTTGAACATTAAACCTTACATGGATTTTATACTTAATCTAAAATATATATTTGAATTGTAAACCTCACATGGATCTACAACATTTTTGCAAGTTTTGCACTCTAAAAAGTTTTCTACTTTGAGAGACTTTATCTCTTTCACACTATCATAGATTTAATCTAACATGGATCTAAACTTATGCTTAATCCAAAAATGCTCTAGAACGTCACTTTGCATAATGAGTTGACTTTGCAACACCCATTAGGTGGATAATATTTTTAGTCTAAAAAAAAATTCATTATTCATTTTAACTAGAAAAATATCTCATACTTAAAAAAAACCAAATGACTTTGAAACTCACACAATGAGGTGGAGAATACCATAAATGTCCAAAAAATTATTCTATTCACTTTAAATTAACAAAATATATGATATTATGAATGATATGAGATTTTTATATAAAGATCAAATGAGTGAAGAAAATAGATAAATAGTACAATCTGAAAGTTAACTTTGAAATATTTTAAGATGTTACAATGGCTCCATCGAAATAGAAATATTGGCAGAAAGGCTATGATAAATATATATATAAAAAAAATAACCATACTCAAAACTAAGTTATATTCAACCCTCATGAGGTTTGAACTCTAAATTTACTAAACCTCACCCAAATCAACTTATCTACAGTTCAAGGGTATTGCAACTTTGATTTCCGTACCACCAAAACAAAAGCAGTCAAGCTATGTAAATGAAATAAATGATTGCCCAATAATTTGCTTAGTTTGTTTAATAATAATAATAATAAAAGAAATACTTTAGACAGAGTAAAAGTAAGAGAATAAAAAATAATTGAAATACATAAAATTATATAAAAATAGCCACAACAAATTGACGATAATGACTCCTATTCAGTTATAGATCAATCTTATATTAAAAATGTACATTAACCCACACACATTAACGACTTCCAAACTCTAACAATTTAGAATATTCATGGAAAAAAAAATGGATACCAACACATTACCAATCAAGCAATACACTAGAAAGGCAAGAGATTCCTTCGGGTTTTATTAGATGCATTTGGTATCGCACCCTATTGTACTGTACTCGACACTGCTCGTAGGGGATGGAACACGGGTCATTGTGTCCGATGGCATTGTTGTAATAGTGTGAGACCGAGTTACCAAGCAAAGTAAGGTGGGTGGTGCAGAGAAAGCTTGGTTGCAGGGCCTAATTGCAGTTTGCTTGCCCGTAGGCAATTCTGGATGACAATGGGGATGATGCCCTGTCGAGATATATCTATATGTTAAAGGCAGTCCCTTGTTCCAGAATTATGAGCATGATTTCGAGAGCATCGAAGAATCGACTTCTGCTTGGGGTTTGGTGTGGGTCATAAGAGTCTGTTATGGTATAACCTGATAGCCCAGGTTATACGGTTATAGGTATAACGTGATAGCTCACCAGTGTATGTAATAATGTTAAGCTAGAGTAAAATTAAATTATAGTTATGTTATTTCAAATGTAATAATATTATTTTTAATAAAACAAAAAAAATCAATTTTTTTTTTTTCCATTCTCTTCATCTTTCTCCTTAGATTCTTTCTTTCTTTTTTTCTCTCCCATCTCTATGTGCCTCTCCCCTTTATCTCTCTCCTCTATCTTTTCCCTCTAACTCTATAGCTATCTCCCTCCTTATATCCTTTTCCCTGTCCCGCTGCCCCCCAAATTGATGAGTCTCCCTGTCTCTCCTTATCTCTCTTTAATCGAAAAATCCTTTAGAAAGTCATTTTGCCTAATCAAATGATTTTGAGGTAAATAATATTTGAAATCTCCAAATGAAATCCATTATTCATTTTAAATTAACAAAATATTTCATAATAAATATCATATGGGACATGGGAATTATTTGTAAACCCAAAACTAAATAAAAT
Organism: Pinus taeda; assembly: GCA_000404065.3. Classification (NCBI taxonomy): domain Eukaryota; kingdom Viridiplantae; phylum Streptophyta; class Pinopsida; order Pinales; family Pinaceae; genus Pinus; species Pinus taeda. The sequence continues at coordinate 59,450 of APFE030273244.1, read as the reverse complement.
GACTTTACAACAAGGGGAATGAGGCGGCCAAAAAAAATCATTATTCATTTTAAATTAATAAAAGATTGGATACTATGCATGATATGAGATTTATATATAAAGATAAAACTTGTATAACACGTGAAAAAATAAATAAGTATCTCAATCTCAAATTTATATGAATTTTACAATGTTAAAAGAAATATGAGCAGGAAGACAACCAGAAATTAAAAAGCCAAAACTAAAGAAAATAGTTAAAAATATGGTAAAAATAAAAATAATACATGTGAAGAAAATAAATAAATATTTCAATGTTATACTTTGAGGAATTTTACAATGTTATGATGGTTTCATGGAAATAGAAATATTGATCGCAAGGCAAGGAGAAATAAAAAGCCAAAACTAAAAATAACCATAACAAAATCATTATTCATTTTAAATTAATAAAAGATATGATACTATGCATGATATGAGATTTATATATAAAGATAAAACTAGTATAACATATGCAGAAGATAAATAAATATCTTAATTTCAAATTTATATAGAATTTTACAATGTTAAAAGAAATATGAGCAAGAAGACAACCAGAAATTAAAAAGCCAAAACTAAAAAAAATAGTTAAAAATATGGTAAAAAAAATAATACAGGTGACGAAAATAAATAAATATTTCAATGTTATACTTTGAGGAATTTTACAATATTATGATGTTTCCATGGAAATAAAAATATTGGTAGCAAGACAGAGAAATAAAAAACCAAAACTAAAGATGACCATAAAAATTATTATTCATTTTAAATTAATAAAAGATTGGATACTATGCATGACATGAGATTTATATATAAAGATAAAACTAGTATAACATGTGCAGAAAATAAATAAATATCTCAATCTCAAATTTATATAAAATTTTACAATGTTAGAAGAAATATGAGGAGGAAGACAACCAGAAATTAAAAGCCTAAAACTAAAGACTAGCATTTGCGCCTAATGTTGCAAAGGAAATGTCGTAAGGCATAGAGTGGGGAAGAATAGCGACATGTAAATGGAAATTGTTGAAAGCAAGGGTGGATGATTAGAAACCAAGTGATCAGTGCATGTTTAATCAGAAGATTGGGCAAGTGTTCTTTAGATTGGTGATCATTAGTAAAATTGCAAGGAGGAATATATATATGAGTAAAAGCTCATTGTCGGGAGAACAATCAGTGCAGTTTGACTACAATATCATTTCCTTCTGGCACTTTTATTGCTATATATTTTCCTTCTGCCATGCTCCTGCTCTCTAGAAAGTCCCAGAGAGCAGTTTCCCTTGACTATCTGTCATGCTCAATTGTGTAGATTTTGATTTCAATTGGAGCTAGAGAATGCAATGTAAGAATGTCATTCTTGATCACACTAAAACAAGTTGTTGGAGGATATCAAAAACGAAGTGACCAATACATGTTTAGTGAGAAGACCAGGGAAGTTCTCTATGAATTGGTGATCATTGGTCAAATTGCAAGGAGGAGAAGATATAGCAATGTAAGTTCACTGTTTGGAGAACATTGAGCACACTTTGACTGCTATATCTTTTCCTTCTAGAACTTCTACCGCTATAGCTTTTCTTTCTGTCATGCTCCTACTCCGATATACTACATTCTCATTCCATTTTCATTAGCAAACATAGTACAACTATAGTCCTAGGCACACCTCTCTCTCCATGAAGTCCAGCTAATCTTATTCCTTCCGTGATGACAAATTCTGGATTTTATTCCAAAAAGGTGCATATGTCTGACAAGTTTGATATGAAAATCAAGTTTATATCTAGAAAGTTTGTAGATACTAGGCACAGTCACTGCCTACCATGTGATCACATCCTTTGCATTTGTTCCTTCACTCAATAAAATGCAGTTTAGTTTCTCACACTAACATATATCGATCTATCTACATATATGACTAGCAGTGTCCACAAAAGACAAGGCTCATAGGTAGCTAAGTCATTAAAATTAACACTTGGATTGATTTTCCTTTCGTAGGTCAGTTCACCCTGATAGGTGCTACAATTTTAAATGGCCAAAGAAGATGCTTCAGCCCTATCACTTACGATTACAACTATTAAACCATGTAATGCACCCACCCTTATAAGTGCTGCAATTTTAAATAGCCAAAGAGGATGCTTCAACCCTATCACTTATGATTACAACTATGAAGTTGAAGAACAAGACAACCATATGTCTAAAAATAACTTAAGTCAAAAGCCAAACACTTAATATATTTGTTTTTTTGAAACAGGTCTATTCATTACAAAGATGTAATTTAACTCTTCACAACAAGAAGCTTCTCCATGCATGTCTTTAGGTGCCAACAAAACCACTTATTATGGTATTTTGGCAACACCAAAAAGGTGGAAACTAAGAAAGGTTGCACTTTACACTATTCCCTACATGATCCATCCTTCTCATTAAAGTTCGAACCACTAGTCTATCCTTCACTTTTTCTCTGAGAAGAAACCCACTGATTTATTATTCAAAATGCTTGATTGATTTGACCTAGTAAATTATCTTAATTCAAAAGAGATTGTAATTGGTTTTCACCTGTGTTCATTTGGAAAGAAACATACAAGAATAAAAGCTAAAGAATGATGTCTCATTCAAAATTAGTGGACCTCCTAATAACATTGCCAAATCTGCTTTCACTCACTCCCCACGAATTTAGATAAAAAAAACATTCCAAAGAAGAAATACATATTTTTTCTATAATCTAGATCCATATCCATAAGCACTAGACCCTAGAAGAGCAGTTTCCCTTGAATACCTGTCATGCTCAATTGTGTAGATTTTGATTTCAATTGGAGCCAGAGAAAGAAATGTAAGAATGTTATTCTTGATCACAATAAAACAAGTGGTTGGAGGATATCAAAAACCAAGTGACCAATACATGTTTAGCCAGAAGACTAGGCAAATTCTCTATGAATTGGCGATCATTGGTAAAATTACAAGGAGGAGAAGATATAGAAGTGTAAGTTCATTGTTTGGAGAACATTGAGCACACTTTGACTGCTATATCTTTTCCTTATAGCACTTCTATTGCTATATATGTTCCTTCTGTCATGCTCTTACTCCAATATACTATATTCTCATTCCATTTTCATTAGAAAACATAATACAGTTATAGTCTTGGACACACCTCTCTCTCCATGAAGTCCAGCTAATCTTATTGCTTCCATGATGACAAGTTCTGTATTTCATTCCAAAAAGGTGCATCTGCCTGACAAATTTGATATGCAAATCAAGTTTATATCTAGAAAGTCTGTAGATACTTGACAAAGTCACTTCCTACCATGGAATTGGTCACCTCCAGACTGCGATAGACCCACATTTCTGATGGTGAAGACAAAAATAATAAGAAAACCTCCCCGCTGTTGCAACTGAAAAATCATGACAGGGTTACTTCTTGAAAGATGGAGGAAAGGAAAGAAGCTAAGTCTCAGAATCATGAGTTGAGGTATTACCGGGCTTGGTGACCGTAGAAAACCATCCGGGAACCTACATCTCAAATATACAGCCTATATAATTTTGCCAAATTCAAAAACCCAGCAAAGCAAAATTTATTATGCCAATATCAAAGTGATGCAATTCTGCTAATAATGTTCATCAAATATGGCATGGTATTAGGAAAACAAATAAAAAGTTACGAGAAAGCTCACCCTCCATTGAAGAGTATAACATGGGCAAGTGTTGCAACAATCCTTGCAAAACCAAATCAAGTGGAGAAAGCAAAAATTGTGCTAAGAATTGCAATCACTAGGAATAACCATACCAAGTTTTTGTATGACCCAAGTGGGCTGAACAAGCGTTTAAGACCAACCAGGCCCCATGTGACTGATGCATCAAAGGCTACTCTGTCCTTTGGACACGTCCAAGGGTTGTCAGGAGGCAGAGAGTCCACATCACAAATATTCTCTATACCTGTCATCGTCCACCATGTAACGCAGAGATTGATTGTACTTGCAACTATTGTGCCCACAAGTTGTGTACATCCACAGGTTAGCCCCTGGACTCAAATATAGTCAATAAAAAACTGAACCCCATGAAAAAATGATACTTATGGTTTATAAATTATTTTATAAGATTGAACACTATAGAAGAAGTGAAAACTGAAAAATATAAGAGCCACACCTGAGCAACATACATGCAACGTGGAGGAATCTTCATGTAGTGCCCAAGCTTCAAGTCTACAAGAAAAGAAAGAGCATGTACTATACTAATCCTTCCTTAAGTCTTGAAAAGGATATTGGCAATTGGTTTTCCAGGCAATAAGTACCCAATAATAAATTCCACAACA
>APFE030273244.1:13425-53777 GCA_000404065.3 Pinus taeda | reverse complement strand
AACATTCCAAAGAGGAAACAAATATTTTTTCTATAATCTAGATCTATCTCCATAAGCACTAGACCCTAGCAGAGTTGTTTCCCTTGAATATCTGTCATGCTCAATTGTGTAGATTTTGATTTCAATTGGAGCCAGAGAAAGAAATGGAAGAATGTCATTCTTGATCACAATAAAACAAGTGGTTGAGGGATTTCAAAAACCAAGTGACCAATACATGTTTAGCGAGAAGACCAGGCAAATGCTCTATGAATTAGCGATCATTAGTAAAATTGCAAGGAGGAGAAGATATAGCAGTGTAAGTTCATTGTTTGTAGAACATTGAGCACACTTTGACTACTATATCTTTTCCTTCTACCACTTCTACTGCTATATCTTTTCCTTTTCTCATGCTCTTACTCCAATATACTATATTCTCATTCCATTTTCATTAGCAAACACAATACAGTTATAGTCTTGGACACACCTTTCTCTCCATGAAGTCGAGCTAATATTATTCCTTCCATGATAACAAGTTCTGTATTTCATTCCAAAAAGGTGCATCTGCCTGACAAATTTGTTATGCAAATCAAGTTTATATCTAGAAAGTCTGTATGTACTAGGCAAAGTCACTTCCTACCATGGAATCGGTCACCTCGAGACCCAGATAGACCCGCATTTCTGATGGTGAAGACAAAAATAATAAGCAAACCTCCCCGCTACTGTAATAGAGAAATCATGACAGGGTTACTTCTTGAAAGATGGAGGAAAGGAAAGAAGTTAAGTCTCAAAATCATGAGCTGAGGTATTACTGGGCTTGGTGACCATAGAAAACCATCCGGGAACGTGCATCTCAAATATACAGCCTATATAATTTTTCCAAATTCAGAAACCCAGCAAAGCAAAATTTATTATACCAATATCAAAGTGATGCAATTTTTGCTAATAATGTTCATCAAATATGGCATGGTATTAGGAAAACAAATAAAAGGTTATGAGAAAGCTCACCTTCCATTGAAGAGTATAACATGGGCAAGTGTTGCAACAATCCTTGCAAAACCAAATCGAGTGGAGAAAGCAAAAATTGTGCTAAGAATTGCACCCACTAGGAATAACCATACCAAGTTTTTGTATGACCCAAGTGGGCTAAACAGGTGTTTTAGACCAACCAGGCCCCATGTGACTGATGCATCAAAGGTTACTCTGTCCTTTGGACACGTCCAAGGGTTTTCAGGAGGCAGAGAGTCCACATCACAAATATTCTCTATACCTGTTAGCATTCACCATGTAATACAAATATTGATTGTACCTACAACTATTGTGCCCACAAGCTGTGTACATCCACAAGTTAGCCCCTAGACTCAAATATAGTTAATAAAAAACTAAACCCCATGAAAAAATGATACTTATGGTTTATAAATTATTTTATAAGATTGAACACTATAGAAGAAGTGAAAACTGAAAACTATAAGAGCCACACCTGAGCAACATACATGCAATGTGGAGGAATCTTCATGTAGTGCCCAAGCTTCAAGTCTGTAAGAAAAGAAGGAGCATGCACTATACTAATCCTTCCATAAGTCTTGAAAAGGATATTGGCAATTGGTTTTCGAGGCAATAGATACCCAATAATAAATTCAGCAACAACATTGTAACCTAGTTGTTGTTTTCACAACAATAGCAAATAAATTTCACTACGAGTCTAGTTCACTTCAAATAACCAGCTCTATTGCAACCCAATGGGGCATCAAAAAAAGCATAAGCTCACACTTGCTTTACTGGTATGGCTAGGCATGGGAGAGGTTTTGATGTACTAATTCCCTTTTATGTACTCTTGGAAGGCAAGATAACTGCATCTTTTCCAGTATTAGTTTTGTTCAGAAAAGAAAAAGGAAACAAAATAAGCTCATTTTCTTTCAGTTTTAGAAAACATTATTGATCTCTGGAGGTAGCATGGTTTTCTCATGAGTACAAAATTCATTTTGTTGCCCCTATTCATAGGGATTTTCCGGGGAAATGGATAGTTCAATTGGGAGGAAGAAATATATAACGTGTGGATGGTCTGATAGGCAGGTATAAAAATATAGTATGTAATATCATTAATGGGCATATCCTTTTAATGGAAAGGTTGAGTTATGCAACCTTTTAGGGACAAACTGATCGATTCCATTTGGGTGAAGTTACAATTTCCAATCAGAGCTGCTTATACAAATTTTAGCTAGAATTGGCAACTTGAGAAAAGATATTGATCTCTTGAAATCAGAGTCAAGGTGTACTTGCTACCTCTACTTGCTTAGTATGGATGCTAAATCTGGGTAATTGCATCTTGACTCCATGCCGAATCATTGTTGATGTACCTTTTTATATTTTAGAGATGAAATGTAACATGCATATTCCAAAAGAGAGGGTTAATCAGTGATGATATCCATACAAGCATGTTTAAATTAATCAAAATGTAAAACAGGTACCATGGCAGTATCTTACACAGAGACATCTCTTGCTTATTACTTTGGCATCAAGCAGATTGAATATAAGAAATTTTACTGCTTAACAAGAAAGTATGGGAAAGTTTTGGACCTAATTAGTAGTTGCCTGAATCACTCCAATGGAAAGACTTAATATGCATGCAAGCCCACATGTCGTAGCATTCCCCACCATGGAAGTTGAATATCATCCTTCCATATAATTGAAAGAATAAGTGACAGAACCATGCTTCCTTCCAGTAGGATAAGAAACCACCACTCTGGTATGGTTACATTCAGTGGCAACCCTTATGTTCAATGAGATAGCTCTTTTTGTAAGTGGGAAAGCTCACTTCTTGACTTGTTTTCTTTTGTCCTTGTCTGGCAGGTAAACAAGCTTCATCAAGAGAAGTTACACCATATTGCTGATAAAGATCTTCAGGGCAATTTTGATAGATTTCAGATAGAAGAGATGGTTCAGGTTTCTGTGTTATGCACGCAATTTCAGCCTGGACATCACCCCAAAATGTGTGATGTTTTGAGGTATAGGTTGTATATTACCCACAGAGTCTCTTATGCATGTACTTCATCAAATTATTTTTCAGAAATAAGTAAATCATAGGTCAGAGAATTATATCACATGAACATCAAGCATGCCAGGAAAATGTCACCCTGAAAAGCTAGAAAGGCAAGCATTTTTGGCAGCGGCTGATTATAAAATCTGTGTTTTTTGAGAGCAATAGGAATGGTCTGTTGTAATTGTCAATAAAATCGATGATGTATACAAGAAGTTATAATAGAGATTAGAATTTTGGCCACCAGGAAATGTAAACCCTGTACTGTTGAAGGGGCAATGCAAAATACCAAATTAGTCTGCTGCTAGTGTCAGTGAAATTCAAAATGTTTCTTCCTGTATTTTCATTGTTGAACCAGTAACAGAGGTGATGTTCTCAGAGGAAACACTAGATATATTGAACAGTATCAACTGCACTACACTAGTTTCCTATCAAAGTTGTAGATTTTACACCAAAATTTATGAATAATTGGGAGTTGATGTCTGGATCATTTTCCTCATCTAAAGGTGATGAGGTCTCAAATTTGTAAGGTTATGATGCAAATTTTAACTATGAAACGAGCTCAAATGTTGTTAGCTTTTTCCTTTGTTAACTTCGAGTTCCATTGGGTGTTCATTTTGAAGACAAAAGCCATGTGCTACGTTGGTATAAGAGAATGTTATATCTGCAAAGCTTGAAATAACTTCTTACAAAGTGCTTTTTGACTAGGGTTTATAGATCATGCAATTAATGGGCTTCGCCTGACTTCAGAGATGCTATCAAAATTGGGATATGATTTCACGATGCCTTGTGCAAATTACCGTTGGAAACCATTAATTGTAAACACTGAGGACAGTCAATTTAATTTCTCTTCTAATCCAACAGAGTCAATTTAATTTCTCTTCTAATCAAACAGAGTCAATTTAATTCAGATTTTATTATGCAGCCTGCTAAATTACAGATTATTAGCATATTGTTGTGGATATTTTTGTGACATTTGTACTATATCCTGTATCAGTATTTTGTTCTTCATGATAAAGAAAATCCCATCAATGCTAAACTTAATCATCTTCAACTTCTTTGTATGGCTAGAACATTTACATTTACAATAACTTGCATTGATTTGTGCATCCTTTCTCGGCAGACATGTATAATGATGGTATCAAATTTTATCAGTCTTATTTTTCTTGTAAGCGCTCATGTATCAGAAAATATTTGGTTTTCATCTCCTATAATATAATACATATCAAATTTTCTTAGTCCCCTGTGATAGGTTGAGGCAATGTATATAATGTGCATAATGTCACATTGCCCCAGTACCTTTTCAACAGGATAAACTTAAGAGAAAACTGTTGTATTTGGCTTTGGGATATTACTGTTGGAACTCATTAAAGATCAAAGGGATTTAGATTTTGGTTAGGCGGTAAAGCATAAAGTTGTAATGGTTGATTGGGTGAGTATATGCTCAGTTGGAAGAAGCTTGAATGGTGACATTCAGTGGCAACCTTGAAGTTCAATGAAAGAGCTCTTTTTGTAAGTGGAAAAGCTTACCTCTTGACTTGTTTTCTTGTGTCTTTGTTGGGTTTGTAAAAAAGCTTAATCAAAAGAAGTTGCACCTCATTGCTAATAAAGATCTCAAGGGCAATTTTGATAGATTTCAGTTAGAAGAGATGGTTCAGTTTTCTTTGCTATGCACTCAATTTCAGCCTGGACATTGTCCCAAAATGTGTGATGTTTCTGGTGGAACTGCTAGTTTAACTATCTTAATATTTGTTTGTTTTTCACAGTAGGTTATCAGGTTTATATCGTGGGATGAAGACGAAGAGACATCATGAAACAAGGTGTCCATAGTTAACTACTCCTCAAACCACTGTAGACCTCTCAATTGACTAAAATGATATAAAAAAAAAGTTGTAAAAAAGGAAGCCCATTTTAACTTCAGATGCATAGCCAATTACTTCAGAGGCTCAGCGTATATCTGTGGTTGTAAACATGGCCAGGTCAGTGGCTGACCTTAGAGAAGACAAGCGCATTTGTAATCTTTGCTTAGGCAAAGGATTGATTACAACAATGAAGATCAAATCACAATTCAGAGTAGTAGGAGGAAAATTGCACATGTATCTCAAGTTGGTGAAAATACTCATTATAACTTCAGCACAAGGAATAAAAAAAAGGAGACTCATTTTCTCAGATTATATTCGTCAAATCTATACACTCTCCTCTTCTATTAGTGAATTGGTGAAAATCCTCATTATAACTTCAGCACAAGGAATAAAAAAAAACAAACTTATTTTCTAGATTATATTGGTCAAATCTATACACTCCCCTCTTCTATTAGTCAATTTATTATCTCAAGTTGGTGAAAATGCTCATTATAACTTCAGCACAAGGAATAAAAAAATAAACAGACTCATTTTCTCAGATTATATTGGTTAAATCTATACACTCCCCTCTTCTATTAGTGAATGTATATCTCCTTTATATATCCATTTTTTATAAAGGAATATGAAATTTAAGGTTTATAGTTATTGAAAAAAATATACCTCAAGTTTAGAGAATTTAAGATAAAGAGGTTGTCTCATGTCATGAATTTGTAATCCATGGATTTGCACAACTACCCTCTATTTTTCCAATTGAACTTCACATCCGATCAGTGCTATAACAAGGTGATCATGAACACTTATTGAACGATTAATTTTTTGGTGTTGTTTATTGGGGAGGTTGACTAATAATCTATCCACCAAGGTTCCATTCTTGGAATAACTACACCTGAGACTAAGCACAGCCAAAGGTGGTTTGCTATTTGCAGTGCAACCCCTCTAGACATGATATGTCATTAAAAGAAAAAAAAATCATGTTCTATTCAGAACAGCTGCACATTTCATTTTAAAAACATGGTAATAGACAAAAAAATAATAATTTGACATCTTCATCAGAGTAGTTAACTTTCCAAAGAGTTCACTTAATTGACTTCTTAAATAAATATTGCTTAATATTTAGACCACTTTAATATGATCACGAGTTTGCTGCTGACAAATGAACAATTTCTCAATGTTAATAATCATCTATAATTCCTATTGCCTTCGAAGTTGGAGGACAAAAATGCATGTGGATGTCTCAACAACTTGTTGAGTGCCACTCATTCATGATTTTCTCTTAAACGTCACCCTTAAGAATGCCCTGGATCTTCCTTGAGGGGAATCAATTTTCTTAATGCTTCTCATTTTCTTAATTCTTCTTATCACATAATGGTATCCCAAAAGTATCATAAATCCAGTCCAATGTAGAGGTGTGACTGTAGGGGCTAAATGTCAAAACATAATGGCATCCCAAAAGTATCATAAATCCAGTCCAATGGAGAGGTGTGACTCTAGGGGCTAAATGTCAAAACATACATTTTGCATGCATGAGGCTTCACTGATGCTATAAGGCTGACTTTATGATTAGCTGCCAGAGTTCTGTGCTGTAATATCCACACAGAGAAGAATATCAGTGAAATAACAAAAAATGTCATCTGCAACTCTGAATTAAGTATAACGGACATGCCACTGATAACCATCCTAAAATGTTTAGGTGCAACTTTGGACATGTAGATGAAATTTACCTTCCATAAGTTCCTGACTTTGGCAGAAATAGAAGAGTGAAGTCCAATGTCTTTCCAATGTGCTGTGATCATTGCTCTTGATGAACTTCTATTCCATAAAACTAAACAATACAGTTGTTCGAAAGTGGAACAGCCCAAACCTGCATTGTCCTCCCAAGCTACAGTGAGAATGTGGGCCCTGAGTTATATTTGATCCCAAACTTCGTCAAATCAAAATGAAAATCATTGAGCTTAAAGATTTAGGCACAAGTAAGAATTATATTGAGGAAAAATGAGTATTTGAATGGAACGGATGTGATTACCTCAAGATCGCCATTTTTCCTCACTTTTCTCCCCTGTACTCCTAGTGGGTCTGCACAGAGCAATATAATTCATCCTCAAATTTGAAGAAACTTATTGCAAAAAACCGACAGAACGAGATAGTTCATGCTCAAATTTGAAGAAACTTATTGCAACAAACTGACAGAAAAGAATCTTCAATTATTTTGGATCTTTTCTTTAGAGGGTTCTGCAAATGGAAATGAAGCCACTTCTGCTTTCGTATAGATGCATTTTATTCCCTTAGAGATTTGAGAAAGGACATACCTTAATGACTGCAATGATCACTTTATTGCCAAGGATCTTCAACATTTAATCACTCAAAAATCTCACATCACAACCGATCAGCAGAGGTGCCTAAATCCCAAAACGGAAACGTAAAGAGATTCAAACAATCCACTTAGAAACCCATTTGATGAGAAGTCAGATTGGAACAATACATTGAAGTTCCATGAAATGTACTGAAATCAGTTAGGTCCTTAAAAAAATTCTTCTACCAGTAATGAGCAGAAATCTGTAACTTTAGTCTGGATGATTTCTAAAAGTTAGGAGCCTACGAGCAAAGAATCATCCCTAAGACATTGGTATGTTGAATACCTTCATAAGAACCCAAATGCTGAAATGTGAGCGGTACTCATCTGCAGTCATGTTGCCATTCCCAACCTCTAACATGCCCGGATCTGAAGATATGGGAAAACGTACAAGGTGTCCAAAGAAATTAACAGAGGACAACATTTACAAATGGTTTCATTTCCTTTAGTCAGATACAATGTTTCAAATAATGCTTGTAATGATCTGGAATAGGTTGATGGTATTTATAGCGGTTGTTGAAGTAAGAAGTGTATGATAAAAATATAAAGCTACTAATAATTCTCTGATCTAGATGTTGTCGAGCCTATATGGCAAAAGCATAACATGCTAGGTCTCTGTAGGGAGAGGGAATTTGTGTGACTGCGTCTTCATGACATGCATTTATCTTGATTCATGTTGAAATAATAGCAACTAAAGTCATGACCAAGCGATGGTAAACATTTGATTGGAGCATATCTTACCCAATATAAACAAAAGCCCAAAATAAAAAAGAAAAAGAAAAATAAAAAAGAAAAACAAAGACCTAAATTTCAAAGACATCAAAATAAAAAAGAAAAAGAAAAATAAAAAAGAAAAACAAAGACCTAAATTTCAAAGACATTGCACAGTAAATTTTAGTAGCAAGAAAGGTCATTACCATTCCATCCACCAGGTCCTGTATAATCGGCCCAAATGTTGTTTTGGTCTGCCCCACTAGAGCAAGCCATAAAGTGAGTACAAAACACTCCAAACTTGCTAAAAAAAATTCTGAATCTTTGCCTTTGATTTGCAAAATAAAATGAATTATAAATAGTGCATTTCCATCCCTTCCACCATGTACAAATGGCTGACACCGTAAAATTCATGGTAGTACATTATCGCTAAATAACCAACACCCACCTAGATCCCCAGGCCTGAAACCTTCAAAAAAACAATTGCAAAAGACACACCAAATCTAGAGCAGAACCACCAAATCACCATTTACAGCCGGGAATCATTGAAGGCATGAAGTAATCACCATGCTATAAGCAGCCTTGGCTCCCAGTGATGGCGACGAGTGTGATGAAGCCCAAAATCTGTGCCTTGTCACTGATGTCGTTGAAGAAGAAGAGTATCCAAAATCACCCACTGATCTAAAACCCATCCCTCAGAAGCCTCCTAGACTGATCCCTAAAAAGTGTTCCTTTGAGGAGTGGGTAGGGTTTCCTCGCTCCTAAAAAAAGGGATTTTGGATCCCAAATCCAAACAAAAATCTGAATGGCCCAAACTCCCAATTTCATCCTCCTCGTAATTAATTATTCTGACGGTTGTAGGAGTTTATACCCATAGAGAGAGCTTCCCTTGGCTTTTTCCCATGCTAATCTCAAATAAAATGAACTGGTTGCACTGGTTGCAGAGTTATTCTCTTAGTTGAATCACTCAGCAAATGGCAATGTTTTTCTTGCTTCTTCGCTCCCTGCGGCCCTCCTCATCCTTCAGTAAAAAAGAAGGTACTACCTAGCTGCCCTAGGTGGCCCTCCTCACATCCTCCTGCAGCAAAGAAGGAGGTATTCGCCCCGAGCCCTTCTACAGCGAAGCCGCTATCTGCTCCAGAGTAACGAGAATTAACTAATTTTATTTTAAGGGTTTTTTAATGTTTTTTATTAAATTGTACAGCAAACTATTGTTGAATTGTCTAACAATGGTGGATCTGATGGTTAAAATTAGAACAGAAAAGCAATTTGGGGAGTTGATTTCAAAAGGCTTAAAAATAGTTAAAAATATAGTAAAAATAAAAATAATACCCGTGAAGAAACTAAGTAAATATTTCAATATTATACTTTGAGAAATTTTACAGTGATATGATGTTTCCATGGAAATAGAAATATTGGTAACAAGACTGAAGATAACCATACACAATATTGAATTATATTCAACCCCTTTGAATTATATTCAACCCCTCATGGCCAAACTCGATCTCTAAATTAACTAAACCCCACTCAAATAACTTATCTACACTTTAAAATTCATTAATACTTTGGTTTCATATGATGATGATAATGACCACTATTCTGAAGTAAATCAATCTTGTATTGCAAATTCACAATAACCCCACACACAAGGAAGCAATATGGCTACACAGGTGAGAGATTCCTTCCCATTCAATGAGGAACTAATAGCTGTATGTGGAATATGTGAGGGAACAGTTGTCACCGTTTCCATTTGAAGTATCAACGTATGCAATGGAACCAGCAACGGCATTGTTGCAAACTTGCCAGACATGGTCACCCAGGAAGGTAATGCAGGTGGTGCACTCAAGGGGAGAGAGTAGCAGATAACAGACTGCTTGCCCGTACGCAGCTGTGGCTGTGGTTGCGTCATACACCGTCGTTTCGTAGTTGTAACCGTTGACCGGTGTGTCTTGTTCCAGAATTACGAATAGCTTTCCGGCAAGACTGAAGAGTGGACTTCCGCTTGGGATTTGATTTGGGTTACAGACGTACGATATAACCTGCGAACCCACCACTGCGAGGAGTAACGTGAGAGGTAAAGCAAAAACAAAAGCCCTGATCGCCATGGCTAGGCTCAAATGAAGTAATATCACCTGTAACAATAATATTAATCACAATCCCTTAACAATAATATTAATCACAATGATAATCAGATAAAATCAAATGATATTAATCGTAATCCCTTCAAATGCCAAAAAAAAATTCTGATAAAATCAAATTCGTGTTAAAAATACACTTTATGTGCTGAGGGCGTCCCCGTTTTATATAGGCCTGGCGACGCAACCATGATGTGCTTTAGTGCCATGCTTTGTCAGTGACAGAAACGAACCAAAGATTCCTTTTGGATTCATTTTCATAGCCGGAAGCAAAGCATTTTCAAAATTATCCTTATATTCTTTCTTTCAATCTCATTTTTAGCCAACTGGATCAAATTTTAATCACATTTTTACGGAAGTGCACAAAATTAATTTTAATATAATTTTTAACCAACTGCACCAAATTTTAATTGATATTAATGGTAATCAACTATATTAGATTTTACCATTCCAAAATTCCAAAATTTTGTAAATGCAACCTTATTTTGGATTTTGTGAATATTTTAAAATTTAATTAAAAAAATAATAATCATAAGTATATTACATTTATGTAATTAGATAAGAATTAACATTAGTAAAGTAAATGTTTTAGTTTTATTTTTTTTAATAATTATTTTTATTTAATTGCACGAATTTTAATATGATATTGATGTATTTCATTACCAGTGACAGAAACAAATAAATAAAAGATTTATTTTGGATTTATTCATTCCCAAACTAGAGATTATTGTGGTTATATTGTGGGAATGATTGGTCCAAATTCATGAGAAATTTCCCACTTCATACCGAAGTAGAAATGACTATTTCAAAATATTTTAAAAAATATGTGTTTTTCATACAAAACAATTTTATAACTCAAAAACTTATGCATTACTCACACATGTTAGGAGTGATTCATATTTTAATTCATTATTTAGTGATTTAATTAATTAATTTAGTGATTTATTACTTTTATTTAATTGGACAGAATTTTAATATGATATTGATATATTTCATTATCAGTATTGTTTTTCATACAAAACAATTTTATAACTCAAAAAATTATGCATTTCTCACACATGTTAGGAGTGATTCATATTTTAATTCATTATTTAGTGACTAAATTCATTTATTTAATGATTTATTATTTTTATTTAATTGGACTGAATTTTAATATGATATTGATATATTTCATTATTAGTATTGTTTTTCATACACAACAATTTTATAACTCAAAAAGTTATGCATTTCTCACACATGTTAGGAGTGATTTATATTTTAATTCATTATTGAGAGATTTAATTCATTTATTTAGTGATTTATTATTTTTATTTAATTGCACTGAATTTTAATATGATATTGATATATTTCATTATCAATCACAAACAAACAAAAGATTCATTTTAGATTTATTCCTTCACATATGAAGCATAGCATTCTCAAGATTATTGTGGTCATATTTTGGTTGGTTCAAATTCATGACAAATTTCCCACTTCATACCTAGGTGGAAATTCAAAATATTTTAAAAAATACTTTTTTTCATTCAAAACAATTTTATAACAAAAAAATTTATGCATTTCTCACACATGTTAGGAGTGATTAATATTTTAATTCATTATTTAGTGATTTATCAATGAAAAATATATAATTAATGTAATTGAAGGCACATGCATAATAAACTTTAAAAACACTTAGTGCATGATGCATCAATATTGCTAATATAACAATATAATATAATATATATATATATATATATTATATAACTAAATAAACTACTAAATTATAAATTTAATCTTAAATTAATACTATTTAATATTAACTAAAAAATTAATAAATATTTCCAGCATTATACATTAAAAAAAAAATTGAACATGATTTGTAGCCATGAATATTTACCCTACTTTATTATAAAGATTTTTAATGTGTAAATAGATGTTGTTATAATACCAAGCACCAATACCTTGTTTTATCAATATCACATGCACCAAAAGAATAACTAATTTCATATGACACTTGTTCATATAACATTTATTTTAATTAGTCAATTTAATTAAAAGATAAATACGGACACAACTCTAAGGCTAGGAGTAACTCCATGAATTAATGATAATTTGCATTAACATAGAACATTGATATATACATGGAGAGAGAGAGACTATTTGGTTTACTCTCCCAATGTCTCTTCATCTTCGAATTCCATTTATTTTTCTATTTACAATATTTGCATGGATTTACCTAATCCAAAAGATTAGGTGTGAGCATTTTCCTCCTAATCTCAAGGGATGTACGTGAGTCCAAAAATCATTATGAATCTTGTTCACATTATGACGCATGTGTTGTACTTGATGGTGACCCACTTGTAGCAGAACAACTCACTTGTATATGGTAACTAGATGAATCTACGTAACTAGATGAATCTACATGAGAGATATGAGATCTCACACAATGCATGGCAGTTGTGTTTATAGATGTGACAAATTGCATGGTAGTTGAAAGGAATCATTCTAGCAGTAATATGGAAAATCACATTATAACAGGTCTATTCATAGGGAATAAAGTAATGGTACAAAATAATAGGATGAAGGAACAAAGGACTACACATGAGAATTAAGAAATTGAAGAAAGAGAATGGTTTGAGAAGTATACACTCATTCACCTTATCCAAGTAGCATATACATGCAGGCTCATGGAATAGAAGAAGCGTATATGTATGCAACCACTTTCACATAAGGAAAATCACGTATGGGACAGAAAATCAAGATTTTGGTCTGAGGTTTTGGTCCAAGGTATTGGTTCGAGGTTTTAGTCCAAGGTATTGGTCTGAGGTTTTGAGAAAGGCTAAAACTAAATAAGGAGGAGAAGATCAAAGGAATAAGTGTACAAGTAATGAATATCTTATGAAGTGTTAGATCAAAATCAATATGCATGTTATGTGTTTCTCATGCTTTGCTTCAACTAGACTAAGTATGCACTTGAGTGTTCAAAGTTAGATGAGATCTAATGATAGATCACGATCATAATAACTTATCTTTATGTGATCTGATAATTTATAGGCTAGATCCAAGTGCTAACAAATGTCTTATCCTTTCTATGTTATGATTTGGGTATGACTGAGGTCTTGAACAAATGTGAGGTTATAAGTAAGTATTTGAAGATCTACACGTTGGTTCATTTTGGTGAAGGTGCATATACACACTATTTCAACTCTTCCAAGAAGCGTAGGCCAAAGAAAAATTTATTGTTGAGACATGACTCATCTATATAATGAGTGTTGCTTTTTCACTGTTGTTTGTCAATTATGTATTCAGTAGGTGTGAAAGTAAAATTGATTATATAATAAGATTGAGTCTAGTTGATTGATTGACTGAGAAAGAAGGGTCATCCTTCTTTCTATCTGTTTAGAACTTTATAATATGATAGTAGATCTTTATAATGTCACTCATTGGTACAGTTTGTTGTACAAAAGTTTTATGATTCATTATCTTTAAAGGTATACGTATGTTGGGCTAAAGGAAGTAGCGTATACATGGAGGATGGCTCCATTGAAGGAGCGTATGCATTCTGACACATGAATTTTTGAGGTTAGAGTTAGTTTAGGTTGTTGATGCAGTATTATGGGTTCATATCTGTGTACTGGTTATAGTGATCTGTCTATTCTAGTTGATTGGTTGAATTTGATTATGTTTTGAATGAATGGTTGATTTAGTTGTTTCAAAGCTTCAGTGATTGTTTGACTCAGCATGTGAGAGGTGTGAGTAATTGATTGATTAAGTTATCATTGATTCATAGATTAATGATCAGGTTTCAGTTATCTCATAGATTGATGATTAAGTGATGCAAATGTATTTCATGGTTGTATTGCAGTGGTGATTGATTTTGAGCATCAATGTTACTAATGGGTTAAGTGTGAAAATTTGATGAAACATGGCCTTCATAGTGTTTTTTTGTGTACTAGGAGCATCCAGTCTAAAAGTTTATGAAACATGGTCCTTAGAGGATGGTGAGGGTTAGAGCCTTCAATGAAGAATTCGAAGCTTCCTGCTACTAATGAATCATGATTTGACTAGGGGGTTGGATCTCATTTCCAGTAGTAGTTGGAGAACGAGTGAAGGTTGTATCCTTCTATAGGTTGACGCCTACGTACTACTAAACATATCAGCTAGTACAACGGCTAGGGAATTGTAACTCCCTTCCAATAAAAGCTGGAGAATGAGAGAAGGTTATAGCCTTCTATAAGTCAGTGTCTTCGTACTAGTATGAGTCTCCACCAGTACAAGGTTGTAAGTAGATTATTCTTTATATTAAAAGAAGACATAGGCAACAACAACAGGTTTTTTCTATCCCGCATTGGGTTTCCACCCTAAATCTTGGTGTTCATGCGTGTTGCTTATGTGTGGTGGTTTATTCTATTATTATTGCACATGGTTACTATTTAATGTTTACTAAAGCATTCATGAACTAACTAATGATCAACATATGATTAATTAACTGAATCATAATTTCACTAAATATATGATGGCTTCCTTAAGAATAGTTTCATGCACACACGAGTTCCCTTCAATAAAATACCGTATATAAATTTGACTATGGAAATGAAAAATTATTGATTTGTAAATATTGGTTCACCCACCCTTTCAATATTCTTCCCAAGAATTGGTATTAGAGTAGGTCCTTTGGTAGAAGCTTGATTTCTTGAAAGACATCCATAGTAACAATGGGAATGAAGCAAACGAAGAAAGCACCTCTAAAGAAGAAGACATCTAAAAAGAGTTGTGACAGTGGGAGAGATGACTGGACATTATGTGGAAGCAACTCTTCAAATTCAGAATCACCTCAAAAACAAGATGAACAAGCAAAAGAATTATCAGGTATGAATTGGTTGTCCTCTCATGATACATTTCTCTATTCATTTGAAGATAATGAATGTGACAATGAAACAACTGAATTTTCTCTTATGGGTGAAAGAGAAAGAAATCAAATAGATGCAGAATTTAAAAAGATCATAAACACAATTAGATATCAAAAGGACCTAATTGATAAAACAGAACATTTCTACAAAGAAGAAATTACCATGTTAAAAGCTCAATTGGAGGAAGGAAACAAAGTAAGGAAAAAGTTCAAGGAAAAGGAAGATCAATGTCAAAGGCTGCATGATGAAGTGACATCATTGAGAAATTAAGTAAATGAAAAGGATACAACAATCATGAAACTTACAGAAATATCTAGTTACAATAAAAGCCTTGAAGCTCAGATAGTCTCTCTAAAGAAGCTCTTGAAAATTCAAGTAAGCAGAATGAATAACTACCTCAAGAAGATGAAGAACAAGAAAATGAGATTCTCAAATTAAGGCAACAAGTGGAAGAAGGATAGGAAGATGAGGAAATCATAAAGAAGAAGTATCTTAAAAAGGAAGAGCAATATTAGGTTGAGGTAAATATACTAAAAAGTAAATTAGAAGAAAATGATAAACTTTTAAGATGTCCAAATAGTAATAAGATTTTTTATGATATTCTTAGTAGTCAAAGGTCTCCTCCCATCAAATCTAGTCTTGGTTTTGACGAAACTGTTAAAGTTGAATCTAGCTCACAAACTAAACCAAGGAACTCTAGTGAAAAATATGAAATGCTCAATAATGAGATAAGATGTCAACCACATCAACAACCAAGGAAAGAAAGTCTTCAAAGAATATCACTTACTCCTAACCATAGAAGTGTTAATCTATTCTTTCCTCTGATGAATAATGTTGAATTTTTTATATCTCCTAATTTTGGACATGTTGCAGCAAGATGCAGAAGTGGAATGGTTCAAGCTAATAACAGCCACATAGAAAGATCATCAGCATCTAGGTACTTTAAGGGATATTTCCTTTCTTGCAACATGTTTGCTCACAAATTCATTAATTGCTATAGAGGGAATATGAAAGATATAATATGTAATGGTTGTAACAAGTCTCGGCATATAGAAAAATAATGCAGGAGAAAATGTCGGCCAACATACCAAAAGGAGAAAACATCATCACACTCCAAGGTATGGAAGAAGAAGGAAGTACAGTAAAAAATGTGTGGCATAGCTCAGTATACAGATAGAAGAGACTGAGGAGGAAATGAAAGTATGGATTTTCAATGTTCTAATTCTCATACATAGTAATCATGAAGACAAGTCACGTATATACATGAGTTCGAAGCTGCACAGACACATTTATGTTAGTTTGATGAAGAAGCAGTGGGACAGACTCAGAAAAATGAACTGATATGGTTCAAACAATTATCTTTTATGTCTTGATGATTGATGGCTATAGTCTGTGGATGTTATTTGGAAGTGATTTTGATCCTCATAAGTTGTTGGTGACTTGATGTATATTTGATTGAAGATGATGCCCTGATAATTCATACTGATATTTCAAATGATCAGATCTGATAGTGAACAGTTGGCACACATTCACGGGGAGAATATGTTATGCTTCTAATAATGCATTTTTGTCATTATGTTTAGAAATATTTGGTACCTAATGATTCTTATCAATGGTGATGATGCTTAAGTTGTTGAAGTGTTTAAATGATACATCATGCTATGTTGTGGTTATGAGTTGTCTATTATAAAGTCTCATATGATACTTATATTTCTTGTGGTTACATAGTTGTTATTCAAATCAAATTTATGGATGATTGTGGATGACTATTTTGATGATTCATACAATTCATATGGTGCAGTTATGATGTAGGATTCCCATACTTCTTGGATCTCACATGATATATTTGTTAAGGATTGTTGCTCTTGATGGTATCAAGAAAGTTTGACAAATGAATGTGAGATTATGGTTTTCTTTCACATTGATGAGAAGCTAGATACATATTTCTCTCTTTATGATATATATATATATATATATATATATAGATACATGGATGATTACTTAAGTTGCATATTGGTAAATATTGTTGATTGGCCAAGAGAATGGTGTTATTGCAGACATAGCTAGTTGCACACATGGATATTTAGAGACATGGATTACTTAGGCACATAATGATGATAAATTCTTACTTTATGATGATAGGTTTGACACTCATAAATGTTGATTATCATGGTTGATTCTTATCAGATATGGGATGTTCCCTACTAATGAAACATGATTGATATATTCAGGGTTCTTGTCGAAATATCATGTCGCTCTTGATGATGGCGTTATGATCATAGATGATGACTATGGTGTTTTCACATAGATGTGATATGATATAAATGATTTTTTGTTACTACTTGGAGATATGACATATTCTTAGTTGATTCATGGAAGGTTATGATAAGGTTCTTTCTACTAAGGAAAGAAAGAAAGTTGATCCTAATATGATCAAGAGGATGAGTCGATATCTATATGCGAATTACTTTGTCACAGGTTGATGATATTTCTATTGTCATATATTTCGAACTAATGATGGACATATACAGGTTGTTGGTCTGGATGTTGCTGACATATGCTTATGGTGAAAATCATATATGGCCTAGGGTATTTCCTAATGAATATCATGGTCTTGTTTAGATCTTTCATCATTGTTATAAATGTCATGTATATCTTTTGATGTAAAAGTCATATAAAGGCCCATGATGTAATAATATGTCACCATCTATGATAGTCTTTTAATGAGTCCTTTTTGGTCATATGATGTAATTTTTACCCCCACTATGCACGAGAAAGATGATATAATTGCTACATTTCAGGCATGTATAAACATTTGGTATATCCCCACTTGGTTGGGTAGATGAGTCAAATTTGGTATATCCCCACTTAGTGTTGAGCCCCAGAACTACCTCTCTTCTACATACTTTTCTAAACCTTTTCTCTTCCATTTTCCCACATCAGTGCCTCATAAGCTATCAAATATTATTACATATTGATTCTAGGAGTGCATTTAAGTGGTTTTCAAACTACATCCTTGTGTGTACTATTTGATTTAGATTTTGTTCACTAGCTATGGAATGTAGCCACTTTCCGCGGCTGACTTGCAATTCTGCAGTTGTTTTCATTGTTTTGTAGGTTACAGGTGTCGGCAGGAGAAATGAGGCACATGGGCAGCTCAAAAATTTTCTACACATGGACAAGGTCCTATCTGTTTAGCTGAATTCATGAAGAAAGGCATCAGTCAAAGGATGGTCAACAGAGAGTCCTCTGTCAATTAGGACTCTGTTCCAGCATGTGAAAAATATCGAGACTATTCTTGAGTTCATGGATCCACTTTTTCCAGCTACAGGCCATCCCCATGACGCAATCTAATACCCACCTTTTGTAGATTTAAGGTTTATGGTAACCAAGAGGCTAAACTTCAAGATTCTCTCTTGTTCACATGTCCTCTGTTGAAGATTTTTCTCCAAAAGGCAGTTATCTATTTTCCTCTATAAATAAGCGTTAGCAATGCAAGTAGTTAGTCTTGATGTTAGTTTTGATGCTGTTGTTTTAGTGTTAGTCTATTGTTGTAACCAAGAGAAATATCGTCTATTTTGCAATACAAAAACTTTTTTTTCTTATGACTATTTAAAGCGTGGTTTTGAGGTGACAGAGTATTCACCCAAGGCTGTGCAGAGGGCCCCTACTGGCTGAGGTTTTTTCTTTCGTTTTTGTATAGTTTTCATGCATCTTTTCTCTTATTTCAACTGTACATTTCTCATAATTTGTTTATGGTATTAATGATTTTTATTCCTGTATATGATTTTGCAGCATTGTTATATTCTTCACTAATAGTGATCAGTGCATTTCAGGTTAGGTTATGCTCAAGCTTTTTAATATAGTTTTTGCATCAAGTTGTGATATGAGACTTTCTTCCTGTATTGTATTTTAGCTTTTAATTCCAGTTGCTATGCTTTGATTTTAGTGAGATTTGTTTACTACTTTTAGCTAGTTTAGATTTCAATTTCTTCATGCTACATGGCGTTATCTCCGATGCCTTTAGCTTAACCCCATTTTAGAAGTTAATTGGCGAGCTATCAGATTGTAGGTGAAGCAATTTGATTTTTCTTTCATTAATCAACAAGTAGATAACTTAGATATTAGTTCTTTATGCTACATGATGTTATCTCTAGTGGCTTTAGCTTAACCCTGTTTTAGAAGTTAATTGGCGAGCTATCAGATTGTAGCTGAAGTAATTGATTTTGCTTTCATTATTCTGCAAGTAGATATTTTAAATGTCATTCTTTCGTGAGATATAATGTTATTTCTGGTGCCTTTAGCTTAACCCTATTTTAGAAGGTAATTGACGAAATATTCGAATTATGGGTTAAATCAGTGACTAGTTTCCGGCTTCTTTATTTTTTTTGGTTTTGAGTGCAGTAGTTTAGATTTTATTTTTGTAATTAGATGGATAGCAGAGACAGTAACCTTATGTTAAGTACTTCATCTTTTGCTCGAATTAAGTAGCTTCATGTTTACACTTTTTCAAACTCTGATTTGATAAGTAACATGTTTTAAGATCTTTGAAGTGCTATGTTTGGAAATTACCATAAGAGGCATAAACCTTTTCTTAAATTATATATCCATACTTGACCTTTAAAAGTATTCTTAAGGCCTTAGAATAGGATTTTCATTTTCATTGGACACTTTAGGAGACCAACAAGAACAAAACCCCAAAAACAAGATAAAAACCGAAAAGAACAAAGTAAGAAAGAGGTTGTCTTGCACATACGGTGCGCGACACTTCATCAATTTATGACTCCCAGATTGATAATTAATGTAGCAATTTAGGACACACTAAATTGACTAAACTTTTTGGTGCCATTGCTGGGGAAGTGTAACTTGGTATCCTATCTCTTACATTAAAAAAAATAGGGAAAAATTGATAACTTCTTGAAATATGCTCTCCTCTTGCACCTGGTGTGGTTTGGAGGATCAGAAAAGAGAGTTATTAGTTTAATAATTTCTTGAGTATGCTCTATTCTTGCACCTAGTGTGGTTTGGAAGATCAGAAAAAGGATTATTAGCCCGATTAAAAAAAATTCATTAATTTTTTTTTTTAAATGACATGCATAGAGCAAGAGATTCTAGGGGAAGGTTTATAGCTAGGGCCAAAAGTTTGATTTTTACAACTCCAACTACTTCAAGGCATAGACAAGATACACCTCCATACCAGACTCATACTCCAAGCCTTAGGATTCTTGGAATTCAAGGGGCAACAACTGAATTAAAATATTCTCGCACACTATCTAGTAAATCTGACCTAGGAGAAGAATCCTTCTTCACCTCTAGAGGGGAACATATTGCAGTAAAAGAGGTAGAATGACCCAGAGAAGAAGAAGAGGTAGAGACTATCTTTCATCAGCCATTAATAGAAGAACCAGAATACCCTGGGGAAACTATCATGGCAGAAGAAGTAATAGATGGAGAATTTTCACTATTTGGAGGAGGGGGTAGAGGTAGAGGTAGAGGAAATAATGGAGGTGGTGGTAGAGGTAATAATGGAGGAGGTAGAGGCACTAATGGGGGAAATAGGGGAGGAGATAAATCATTTGGATTCCCTATAGTCAATGAGGAAACCCATACAACAATGAAAAACATTTCACCATGTGTTCTCCCAAACTTTTATGGATTCCTAAGTGAGGATCCTGAGATATTTCTATTTGAGTTTGAAGTCTTATGCCGAACCTATGATTATCTAAAAGACTCTAAAAACTCAAACTGTTGCCTTCAACATTAAAAGGGGTTGCTCTGAAATGGTTCATGGGATTAGTCACTCAATCTATTAGGACTTGGAATGATATGAAGCAAACATTTTTTGATAGATATCTGGATTATTGTATGCTCACTAATCATAAGGATGAGGTATTCAAAATGATGCAAAACGAAGATGAGAACTTGGAAGATTTACTTGAAAGATTTCAGTACAACTTAAAGAGAGTGAAAATGAACTATTTAGATGAGGAAACCTTGAAATCCCTTCTATTGAAAGCCATTAGAGATGAATGGATAGATATTTTAAACATGATGGGGAAGGGAGGCATTTCTCAACTTCCACTACATGACATAGTAGAACTGTGTGTCCATCTCTCAAGGGGAAAATCTAAAACTGGAAAAGGGCCTAGAGATCCTTCTCTTATTAGAGCAAACAAATTTGCAATTGGATCATCAAGTAGGGTAGAGATTGGTAATATGCTTAATGAATTCAAAACTGACATTCTTGGGAGCCTTAGTGAATAGCTAGACACCCTTAAAATTCAAAACAAACAGAAAAAAAAAAAGCATATGCCTTAGCCATATTTTGCCCAAAATGTAGAAAGAAACATCCTCTAAGGGAATGTCCCTTGGATGCAAAAGTTGTAGAAACATGTATGATTTGCTCAAAAAATAGTGAGACCAAGGATTGTCCTTCAATCCCAGGACTCAAAGCTGTCTTTCAGGAGGACCCAAATTTAGTAGAATCACTTTGTTTTTTTTCAAGAAGACCTCGACAAGGGCAACAAAATCAAGGATTTAACAATCCTATGAATTTTTAGCCCCCACCAAATTGGAATTCTTGGCAACAACCTTGGCCCCAACCTCAAAATCAGTATCAATCTTAATCATGGGCACAAGGGGTACAAAATCCTTATGGGAGATTTTCTCAATTTTATCAATATCCTCCATCTTATCAAGGCTATCCTCTTCCTCAACAACAAAATACACAACTTCCAAATCAAAGTCCACAACTTTCATTGCCACTTCCACAACAACAACCTCCCCAACAAAATCAAAATCCTCAACTCTTGCTTCCATTTCAACAGAAGCCAAATCAACTACTAGCCCAGTCATTACCGAATCCCAACAACAAAAACCCTCAGAATTCTTACATGGTAGAAGGAAAACAATTTCCTACTTACATGATTGTTCCTCTAGATCTTAATAATGGTCAACTTAGATCTGGTAGGATTTTAGAAAGGGAAAAATCTTCTATAGATGTTGAAGAGCAACATGTTTCTGAGAATGATTCTCTTGAAATCAACAAAAGTTTTGAAGAAGCATCCCTTCAAAACCGAACCATTCAAAAAGAAAAATAGAAAGAGTCCATCCCCACAACTCCTATACTTGAGAAACTAGCATCTACATCCATACCTCCTTTCCCTGAAAGATTACAAATTGACAAGGTGGTGGAAAAACAAATCTTGTTGCCTGACTATAATTTCCTAGATGAATTGAAGAATGTTTGTATCAAGATTCCCTTACTACAAGCCACTAGACAGATTCCTATTCTAGCAAAAACAATAAAGGAGTTGAGTATCAAAAGACCAGGTAGGAAACAAAGAGACACAAAAAGAATCCACCTGGTAGGAAAAATAGCAAATATCATGATGGGAAAGATTACTATGCAGAAATATGTCGATCCAGGTAGTCCAATTGTCAAGAAAATATAAATGGGATAGAAATTCCAAATACATTGGTTGACTTAGGGGCTGCTATAAACATTTTGAGTAGACAGACTATGGAACAACTTAAACTTCCTAATCTTATTTTTACACCCACCCTACTACAACTTGCAGATAGATCAATAATCAAACTAGATGGTGTACTAGAAGATATTTCGATCTCCTTAGATTCTTGGGAATACCTAGTAGATTTCATGATTTTGACTCCCAAGAGTAATCTAGGAGGGCACCCACTCATCTTAGGAATACCTTGGCTAGCCACAGTTGATGCTTTTATTAATTGTAGATCTGGGGACATGTACATTTCCGATGGTAGTTCAACAAAGAAATTCACCTTGTATCCTCTAGCAAAAGCAGTTATAGAAGTAGGAGACAATGAATGGGTTGATGATGAAGATACTATATAGCCTGTCTTTACTCTCTCCGAAGTTAGTGAAGATAGTCAAATCTTGAATACATTAGAAAATTTTGAAACATCTTCAGAATATGATCACACACAATTTCAATTATATTCTGATATTGAATATTTGTCATCAAGGCAAATGACTCTCGACTCTATGGAAGAGTTTCGTAGTTTTGCAGTTGAAATTTTTCTAGGAAAAACATTGAATATTAACAAAAAATTGGAAAAATTACAACAGGAAGAACTAACGAAAATCTTGCAAAAGAATTTTGTTGCATTTGCATGGGAGTGTACTGATATGAAAGGTATTGAACCTAAGACTTGCATCCATCATATCTATATTGATGAAAATAGTACACGAATCAGACAACCTCAGAGAAGGATGAATCCAAATCTTAGGGAGATTGTGAAAGAAGAACTCCAAAAACTACTCAATGTGAACTTCATTTACCCAATTTCAGATAGCCGATGGGTTTCTCCCTTGGTTATAGAACCCAAAAAGAATGGTAAATGGAGAGTATGCATTGATTACAAGGAATTAAATAAATCAACTTTGAAGGATCACTTTCCATTGCCCTTTATTGATCAAGTATTAGATACATGAGCAAGCAAAAAGTACTTTTCATTTTTGGATGGTTTTAGTGGTTATAATCAAATTCAGTTAGCACCTAAAGATCAGGATAAAATCACATTCACTTATCCATGGGGAACTTCTGCCTATCGAGTGCTTCCTTTTGGATTGTGCAATTCACCCGCAACATTCGAAAGAGCAGTACTAGGAATTTTTTCTAATCTAATCCATGATTGTGTAGAGGTCTATATGGATGATTTTACAATTTATGGTAAAGCATTTGAAGAAGCCTTAGAAAATTTGGAAAAAGTCCTTATAATATGTAAAGAAACAAACCTTTCATTAAGCCATGAAAAATGCTTTATGATGTTTACTGAAGGCATTGTTTTGGGACATCATATTTCAGGGGATGGGATTAAAGTTGATAAATCAAAAGTTGAAGTCATCTCCAAGTTACCTATTCCAAATTTTCAAAAAGATGTTAGAAGTTTTCTAGGATTTACTGGTTATTATAGATGATTTATAGAAAACTTTACCAAAATAGCATCTCCACTCTTCAAATTGCTTACAAAAGACTGTGAATTCAAATGGAGTCCTGATTATCAATCATCATTTGTAGCTTTCAAAACAAGAGTATCTGAAGCACCTATCTTGAGAGGACAAAATTGGAAAATTCCTTTCCATATTTCTATAGATGCTTCAGATACAGCTCTAGGAGCTGTATTGGGACAAAAAGAGTTGGTTCCTTATGCCATTTACTATACCAGTAAAAATTTGACTCCCACTGAGTTGAATTATATTGTGACTGAAAAATAGTTCTTAGATGTTGTTCATGCAATTAATAAGTTCAGACATTATATAATAGGCTATGAAACTTTTATTCATATTGATCATTCTGCAATTAGATATCTAATGAACAAACCTATTACTCATGGCAAAGTTTCGAGATGGCTCCTACTTTTATAGGAATTCTATATTACTGTGTTAGATAGACCAGGGAAACAAAACACAGTTCCTGATTTCTTGTCTAGGATTAGGAATATCAAAGAAGATTCTCCTGTAGAGGATAAGTTTCCTAATGAATACTTATTTGCAGTAACTACTAAGATTCCTTTGTTTGCAGATATGGATAACGATTTGGTTATAGGGAAACTACCTCCACATTCGTTTCCTAGTGAAAGAAGAAAAGTTATTCAGGAGAGTTCAAGATATTCATGGATTTCTAACGAATTGTTTAAAACAGGCCAGACTTTGTGATTAGAAGATGTGTCAGGGAAGATGAAATGCTTGATATTCTCAAAGCATGTCATGATGAACTGTGTGGTGGAAACTTTGCTGGCAAGAGGACAACCTATAAAATCCTTTCTTTAGAATATTATTGGTTGTCCATATTTAAAGATATAAAGCAATATGTCAAAAGGTGTGATAGCTGACAAAGGGTAGGGAAACCTACCGCCTCAAATGAGATGCCATTACAACCTTAGGTACTCATTGAACCCTTTGAAAAATGGGCTTTAGACTTTGTTGGACTTATTAATCCTTCATCCAAATAGAAAAAGTTGGGTAGAAGCCAAAGCATTATTTTTTTCTACTGAAAATTTAGTTGTTAGTTTTCTTTATGAGGATATTCTTACTTGCTTTGGTGTTCCAAGAGAAATTGTGATAGATCAGGGAGGTCAATTCACATCCAGGTTGGTGGAGAATCTAATGGAAGAGTACAAGGTCAAGCACATCAAATCCATTCCTTACCATCCGCAAGCAAATGGTCAAGTGGAGTCCACAAACAAAGTAATTAAAGGAATCATTACCAAGACTATTCATCTACACATAAAATATTGGGTAGAAAGGCTTCTTGAAGCCTTATGGGCCTACAGAACTACATGGAGGAGCACAACAGGAAATTCTCCCTATGAGCTTGTTTATGGGAAGGAATTTCTGCTCCCCATTGAGTTCCAAGTTAAGACCTTCAAGATGGCAGTTTAATTGGGAATGAATCTCTTAGAAGCCCAAAAGCATAAAATGGAGTAGTTGAATGAACTATATGAGATCAGATAAGAAGCAATTCTAAGAACTAATCTAGTTCAATATCAAAGAGCTAAGTGCCATGAAAAATACATCAAGGACAAAAAGTTTCAAGAATGAGATTGGGCATTGCTACTTGATTCCAAATTCAAAGATTTTCAAGGTAAATTTCAGACACATTGGCTTGGGCAATATGAGATTTAAAAAGCTTTTAGCAATGGAGTAGTAAGAATCAAAACAATTGATGAGTATCAAACTCCTCACATTGTGAATGGTCACAGATTGAAGATCTATCATAAGCCACTCTCAAAGGAGGAGTTTATCAAAATCTTTCAAGATAATTCTGTAATGAGAGTCAAACCATTAATCTTCCCTATTTCTTATAGAGTAGCTTGAGAAAGATGTCTACCACTGTACAAAAGAATCTGGATGATGTAAAGCCTCATCTTTATCATCACGACCTTGTTAAAATTCTAGTTAAAAATCAATTGAAAGAGAGAGGGGATACATGGGAATAATTCCTAATTAGGAATTTCTTTCAGGACCCACTTGAAATCCCTGAGGGTAGCTCAACAAGAAAAAGTAGGAGAAAAAGAACAAATGTAAAAATCTAAGATACTCCTACTAGTATAACTAAAGAAGCCAGTTAGGAAGAAATGTTGTTTGAAACTTTGACTAAGGTTGGAAAACAAGTAAAATAGAAAGGGAAAAAAAATGTTGAAGATATTTATCAGACCCCAGAACCTTCTTCAGAAGAAGAATAGGTACTTTCTAAGAGACTAGTTCATCTTAAGGAGTAGTCCGCTAAGGTAAAAGAAAAAGGAAAGGAGAAACAGAGTTTAGAAAGGGGAGATACCAGCTCACAGAATTTAAGAAGGAGCTCAAGACTTAAAGGCAAATTGAAGAAAGTGCAAATCAAAGGAGCCCACTTCATAGATCTAGGAGGGGAAACATCAAAACAGTCACCAGAAATCACTCCTCCTGACCATAGTCCACAACATTGTCCTTCTCCTCAAGCAGATTTTGAAATCAGTCCAAGGAAGACCACACCAGAAATTGATCAAACTCAATAACAAATGTATGATTTTATTTAATCATTGGAAAATATTGCAACAGAAGAGGGCACCTCATCTAATCAGCCTGGTATAGCTCAGGAAATTTTGATCCAATCATTAAAACAAGAAGTTTATGAACTAGAAGTCCTTAACAAACATATCAAAAGAGAAAATGAGACATTGAAAGAACAAAACAAATTGGACAAGATCATCCATAACAACACCATGCTGCATTTAGGATTATGGCACAAGAAAAATAGGAAACTGAAGAAGAAGAACTGGAAGTTGAGCAGAGCCCTTATCAATCTCAAATACAGGTGCCTTATGATGAAGCCCAGGATGACAATGACAGCAAGGAAGAAGAAGAAAAGGTTAGATGTATTAGCAGAAGTCTCAGAGTAGATGAATTGAAGGAAGGATAGTCACAGTTCTGGTTCCATGAGGACATACAACATCTTCACAGTGGGGGTATGTTGAGCCCCAGAACTACCTCTCTTCTACATACTTTTTTAAGCCTTTTCTCTTCCATTTTCCCACATTAGTGCCTCATAAGCTATCAAAGATTATTACATTTTGATTCTAGGAGTGAATTTAAGTGGTTTTCAAACTATATCCTTGTGTATGCTATTTGATTTATATTTTGTTCATTAGCTATGGAATGTAGCTACTTTCTGCAGCTGACTTGCAATTCTGCAACTATTTTCATTTTTAAGTAGGTTAAAGGTGTCAACAGGAGAAACGAGGCACATGGGTGGCTCACAAATGTTCTACACATGGACAAGGTCCTATCTGTCTAGCCAAATTCGTGAAGAAAGGCATCAGTCAAAGGATGGTCAACAGAGAGTCATACATCAATTAGGACTCTATTCCAGCACGTGAAAAAGTCTAATACCATTCCTAAGTTCATGGATCCACTTTTTCTAGTTGCAGGCTCTCTCCATGACACAATCTAATACCCACCTTTCATAGATTTAATGTTTATGGCAACCAAGAGGCTAAACTTCTAGATTTTGTATTGTTCACGTGTCCTCTGCTGAAGATTTTTCTCCAAAAGACAGTTATCTATTTTCCTCTATAAATAAATCATTTTCAACACAAGTAATTAGTCTTGATGTTAGTTTTGATGTTTCTTTTTTAGCGTTAGTCTGTTGTTGTAACCAAGGGACATATCCTCTGTTTTGCAATACAAAAACTCTGTTTTCTTATGATTGTTTAAAGCGTGGTTTTGAGGTGACAACGTATTAACCCAAGGCTGTGTAAAGGGCCCCTATTGCCCGAGGTTTTGTCTTTTGTTTTTGTATAGTTTTCATGCGTGTTTTCTCTTATTTCAACTGTACATTTCTCATAATTTGTTTATGGTATTAATCGTTTTTATTCTTGTACATGATTTTGTAGCATTGTTATAATTTTCACTAACATTGATTAGTGCATTTTAGGATAGGTTATGCTCGATCGTTTTAATATAGTTTTTGCATCAAGTGGTGATATGAGACTTGCTTCCTCTACTGTTCTTTATCTTTTAGTTCTAGTTGTTATGCTTCGATTCAGTGAGATTTGTTTACTGCTTTTAGGTAGTTTAGATATCAATTTCTTCATGCTACATGGCGTTATCTCCGGTGCCTTTAGCTTAACCCTGTTCTAGAAGTTAATTGGCGAGCTATCAAATTGCAGGTGAAGTAATTTGATTTTGCTTTCATTAATCAGCAAGCAGATAACTTAGATATCAATTCTTTATGCTACATGATGTTATCTTTGGTGGCTTTAGCTTAAATCCGTTTTAGAAGTTAATTGGCAAGTTATCAGATTATAGGTGAGGTAATTTATTTTGCTTTCATTAGTTTGCAAGTAGATAGTTTAAATGTCATTCTTTCATGCCATATGACATTCTTTCTGGTGTATTTAGCTTAACCCCATTTTAGAAGTTAATTGATGAAATATTGGAATTATGTGTGAAATCAGTGACTAGTTTTCAGCTTCCTTACTCTTTTTGGTTTTGAGTGCAGTAGTTTAGATTTTATTTCTATAATTAGATGGACAACAAGGACAGTAACCTCATTTTTAGCACTTTGTCTTTTTCTTGATTTAAGTAGTTGCATGTTTACACATTTTGAAGCTCTGATTTTATAAGTAGCATGTTTTGAGATCTTTGAAGTGCTAAGTTTGGAAATTACCATAACAGACATAAACCTT
This sequence comes from Pinus taeda, assembly GCA_000404065.3. Lineage (NCBI taxonomy): Eukaryota > Viridiplantae > Streptophyta > Pinopsida > Pinales > Pinaceae > Pinus > Pinus taeda. The sequence continues at coordinate 25,110 of APFE030273244.1, read as the reverse complement.
TTCTTAAATTCTACATCCATAATTGACCTTTAAAAGTATTTTTAAGACCTTAGAATAGGATTTCCATTTGCATTAGACACTTTAGCAGACCAACAAGAACAAAACCCCAAAATCAAGATAAAAACTGAAAACAACAAAGTAAGAAAGAGGTTGTCTTGCACATACGGTGCACCACACTTCATCAGTTTATGACTCTCGGATTGATAATTAATGTAGAAATTTAGGACATACTAAATTGACTAAACACATGGTAGGGAGATTGATGTATGTATGATTCATTCATGATAGGAATGTCACACTAACAAAGTTGAGTTATAGAGTCATGTTATTTTGTAAAAAGTTTTTGCAGACTCTGAATGTGCTCATGGGAAGCATGGAGAGTTTAGTGCATCTTAGTATGTACAAAGGGGGAGTTTAATCAAAGAATTTAGGATGTGCCTAGGGTGAGCATGATCAATGTTCATATTCAACTATTCAGGTATGGAAGTCTTCATTTTGGTAAACCCTTTGCCCTTGATCTCAAAGGGGAGAATATCTTGGACTGCCCATTTCCCTTGATGTCAAAGGGGGAGAGTATTTTGGTGTTTCTTGATATCTCAAACAGATTCAACAACTTGTAGTAATCAACACCAATATGGTTGCCATCAATTCCAAAGGAGAAGATTGTTGGAATTATGATGCATGTGTTGTACTTAATAGCAACCCACTTGTAGGAGAAGAATTCACTTGTATATGGTAACTAGATGAATCTATGTAACTAGATGAATCTATAGGAGAGATATCAAATGTGACAAAATGCAGGCACTTTAAAGGGATCATTCCAGAAGTAATATGGCAAATCACATTATAACAAGTCTATTTAGAGGAAACAAAGTAATGGTACAAAAGAATAGGATGAAGGAACAAAGGACTACAAATCAGAATCGAGAAATTGAAGAAAGATAATGTTTTAAGAAGTATACATTCGTTCATCTTGTCCAAGTAGCATATACACATGGGCTCATGGAACAGAAGAAGTGTATACATATGCACACACTTTCATAGAAGGAAAAGCACGTATGGGATGGAAAATCAAGGTTTTGGTTTGAGGTATTGGTCCAATGTTTTGGTACAAGGTTTTGCTCAGAGGTATTGGTATTAGGTATTCGTCCAAGGTTTTGGTCTGAGGTATTGGTCTGAGGTTTCCATCCAAGGTTCTTGTCTGTGGTATTGGTCTGAGTTTTTGGTCTGATGTATCGAGAAAGGCTAAAACTATATAAGCAGGAGAATATCAAAAGGATAAGTGTACAAGTAATGAATATCTTATGAAGTGTTAGATCAAAATAAATATGCATGTTATGTGTTTTTGATACTTTGCTTGATCTAGACTAAGTATGCACCTTAGTGTTTGAAGACGGATGAGATATAATGATGGATCGGGATCATAATCACTTATCTTTATGTGATTTGATAATGGAAAGGCTAGATCTGAGTGCTAACAAATGTTTTATCATTTATATTTTATGATCTGGGTATGACTGAAGTTTGGAATAGCTGCAAGATTATAATTTAGTATTTATAGATCTATATGTTGGTTCGTTTTGGCGAAGGTGCATATAAACACTGGTTTGGCTCTTCCAAATAGTGTATGCCAAAGAAAAGTTTGTTTTTTAGAGATGACTACTTTATCTAATCAATGATGTTGTTTTACTATTATTTTCAATGATGTCTTCATTAGATCTCAAAGAAAAAATGATTGTATAAAGGTATTGAGTCCAGTTGATTGATTGATTGAGAAATAAGGGTGATCCTTGTTTCTATCTATTTAGAACTCTGTAATATGATAGTAGATCTTCATAATTTCACTGATTCATACAGTTTGCGGTAGAAAGGTTTTATGATTCAGTATCTTTAAAGGTATACGTAGGTTGGGCTAAAGAAAGTAGCGTATACACATAGGTTGGCTCCATTGAAGGAATGTGTACATGCCAATGCATGACATTTTGTGGTTATAGTTAGTTCTCATTGTTGATGCAGTGTTGTGCGTTCAAATCTATGTACTAGTTATAATGATATGCCTATTTCAGTTGATTGGTTGAATTTGATTAAGTTTTGAATGAATGGTTGATTCACTTCTGTTAGAGGTTCAGTGATTGTTTGATCCAATATTTCAGAGGTGTCAGTGATTGATTGATTTAGTTATGGTTGATTCAGAGATTGATGATTGGGTTTCAGTTATATCAGATTTTGATGATTGGGTGATGTAGATGTATTTGATGTTTGTATTGCGGTAGTGATTGATTTTGAGTTTCAATGTTACTAATGGGTCGAGTGGGGAAATTTGATGAAACGTGGCCTTCATTGCATGTTGTTGTGTATGAGGAGTATCCAATCTGAGAATTTATGAAACGTGGTCACTGGAGGATGTTGAGGGTTGGAGCCTTCAATGAGGAAGTCAAATCTTCCTGCCAGTAGTGGCTGGTGATTTGGTCAAGGGGTTGGAGATCCCTTCCTGTAGCAACTGGAGAGTGAGTGAAGGTTGTAGCCTTTTGTAGGTCGACAGATACGTAATAGTAAAGACATCAGCTAGTACAAGAGCTAGGGGGTTATATCTCCCTTCAAGTAGAAGATGGAGAATGAGAGAAGGTTTTAGCCTTCTACAGGTCGGTGATTGCATACAGGTGGCTTTTCTCCCACCTTGGGTTTCCACCTTAAATATTGGTTTTCATATGTGTTGCTTATGTGTGATGATTTATTCTTTTATTAATGCACATGGTTATTGTTTAATTTTTAATAAAGTATTGATGCACTGGTTAAATATCAACATATGATGAATTAACTAAATCATAAGTTCAATGGATATATGTTGTTTGCCTTACAAATAGTTGCGTGCACACGCGAATTCCCTTCACTGAAGTAGTGTATTTAAATATGACTATGGAAATGAAAAAATTATTGATTTATAAATATAGATTCACCCCCCCACCCAATATTATTCCCAACAACTCTTTCAAACTTTTCCCTTCCAAGCGCTTCGGTGAAGATGTCTCCAATTTGCTCATTTCTGGAATAATGTTGTAGGTGGATTGTTTTGGCCTAAACATAATGTTCAACCATATGGTATTTTGTATTGATGTGCTTGGTTTGATCATGAAACTTTGGTTTATTGGACAACTTTATTGCAAAAGTTTTGCCAATAAATTGAGGAGTTGAATGCACTTGTTTCTCGTGCAAAGTCTCCAAATTTTTCTTGAGCCACACAATTTATTTTGTTGTTTAAATTGCTACCACATATTCTACCTCACTTTTGGAATCTGTTGGAACTAATTATTTTTGTGACCCCCCTGAGATAACTCCTAATCCAAGGCTCATAACCTAATGTGAAGTATATTTCGAAGTTTCTTTATCTCCATTGAAATCTCAATCAGAGTATCCAATCAAGCTGATGTCACCTACCTATGTATACTTGAGTCCAAGGGTTTCAGTTCCCTTGATGTACATTTTTGTAGCATACCAATGACCCTCAGAGGGCTTTTACATATACCTAGAGAGGATTCCAACAACAAATAAAATGTTTCGTCTTGTAGTAGTGAGGTGGTTGATAATTCCTAAAATTTGCCTGCAATTTTTCGCATCAACAAATTATTTTTCTTTAGTGGATATGAGGTTTAAATTTTGTTCCATTGGAGTGTTAGAGGATTTCACTCAATCATGCCAAACCTATTCAATAGATCTCCAATGTACTTCTTCTGAGAGAGGCTCTTTCAATACCAAGATGGTAGTGAACATCACCCAAATTTGTCATTTACAAATCTTTCCTCACCTCTTTCTTTATGGATGCAATGTAGTTCTCATTGTTTATTTTCATCAAATGATCATCTACATACACCATAAGATATACAACTAATTTTCCAACTTGCTTGACAAACAATGTTGCACCATTAAAATCATTATGTTTGAAGTTGTGTTTCAAAAGATGCTTACTTAATTTGTTTTATGAGTCTTGTGGTGCTTGCTTGAGGCCATACAAGGATTTTACAAGCTTGCATACTTTATTGCCTTTACCATTCACAATAAATCCTTGTGGTTGGGACACACTAATAACCTCTTTTAGATGTCCATTCAAGAAAACAAGTTTTACATCCATTTGATGGACTTTCCAACCCTTCTAATCTACCAAGGTAAAGTGTGTCTCTATGGTAGCCCATATTGTTGTTCCTTATTGTCCTAAGTGAATTAGTACCCACACTTTTTCATATGTTACATCTGTGACATGTATGATAGATTTAAAAACAATTTTCTTAACATTTTTAACAAATAGTAAACACAATTATTAAATATTGTTCTCTAAATGATTTGATTCCATGGATATTTACAAGAATTTTGTCCATCTCAATTCCATTCCAAATTAATTGATTAACTCACAGCGTTGGTTCAAACCCAATGCAATTTGTTTTTTACATAATAATACAAGACCCAATTGAAAGCCCTAATCCAGACAACTTTTTATTTTTCAAATAGAGAACTACAAAGGGGAATAATACTAGAACATGAAAGGTCCATAGGGTCTTCGATAGATGATGACAGGGTGCACTCTCAAGGAACTCTTAGATGTTAAGTCACTATTCAATATTCTACCCTATTCGGGTGATATTCTTGGAAATTACCATGATGTAGCCTCATTGTTGCTGAACTTACAAAGAAAACATAGTAGAACATGAAAACAATTTATTTTGCATCAAAGATTAAGCTTCACAACCATGAAGTCAATATAAGGATACTTGGGAGATATATATTACTCAAATAAATGAGGAAATTGGTTTTAAGGACAATAAACATCCACTTACAAAAGAACGATCTACAAAAATATTCATGAATCAAAATAGAGCATAAATTAGTAAAATTCACTACTACTATTCATTGTTCTATTGACATTTTGAAAAAGATAAAATAGAGCAAGGGAAAAAAATTACCCTAAATATATTTTCTCCTATTTTAACTCCCACAAGGACATTAGCTTCTCTATGATGACCTTTGTATCCAATCATGCGAAATAATACGGAAGACAATTGTTCATCTCTTCTCTCAAATTGTGGCATGGAGATGGGTCATGCTATTAATCAAAATGATCCTAGATTTTTCCTCCTAATACTAGGTTAACCACTTTACACTTTCTGATATTTTCATTTACCTTCTCATATAAGGCCCCCATGTTCAGCCTTGATTCATATCATCCTTCTACTTCCACGGTCATTGATTGGTATCATCCTACTTCTTCCACAATTCCTAATCTAATTCAAATAAAAATTAAATTAGGATTTCCTATTATCATTTTTAACACTCCCTCTCAATAAGAATGGGATAATATGCTACCCTGATTTTGCCTCACTAAAAATTGAATTTTCATCTCGATAAGGCCTTTGTCAAAATATCTGCATCCTGCTCCTTTGTGGGAATGTACTCCAAAAACATGATTCTCCTCTACAAAAAATCTTAAATGTCATGATACTAAAAATCAATATGCTTGGATTGATCATGAAAAAATGGATTCCAAGAGATTTTGATACAACTTTGTTTGTCATAGTAAATATTTTTTGGATCCATCTACTGACCAAATAAACCAACAACAATCTTGCTTATCGAGATAGCCTCACAAGTTTCTTGACTAGCATCAATGTACTCTACTTTTGCTGAACTAAGTGCAGTTGATATTTGCTTTTTGTTGTACCAAGAAACATCTCCTAACCCAATACTGAAGATCCCACTTGTTGTGCTCTTCATTTTGGATGGACTCCTTGCCAAATCTGCATCTGTGAATCCTTGGAGCTTCACTCCCCTTATCTTTCTATACCTAAGGCCGAACTGAGTGGCTCCTCAAAGGTCTCTCAACACATATTTCACTTCCTTGCATTACAATTTGGTTAGCTTAACCATAGCTTTACTAATTTGGTTAACTGCATTACATATGTTTGATCATGTGTTCATCAAATACATGAGTGAACCAATAAGATGTCTATAAATAGTAGCCTCGACTACTTCACCTGAAGTAGCATCCTCCTTCCCCTAGTTACCAGCTAGAGGAGTCTCCATGGGTTTACTTCTCTCCATGTGGAACTTCTTGAGAATATTGTTGGTATACTTTCCGTAAGAGATGAAAATTTCCTCATATCCTTGCCATAATTCCATCCCTAGAAAGTAGTGCTGAGCCCCAAGTCCTTCATTTCGAACCCTCTTGCAAGATCCTCTTTGTAAGACATGATCAACTTATCATCACCTATCATAATGAAATCATAGACATATAAGACAATAATCACCAATTTACCTTCAACCACAATATGGTAAAGGTTTGGATCTTCTTCACCTTTGGAAAATCCCAACTTGGTGAAATAGATAGTCATCCTCGTGTACCAAGCATGGGTTGTTGGCTTCATTCCATATAATGATTTATTGATTCTCCACACATGTGACTCTTTTTTTAAGGTCTCAAATCCTTGAGGTTGCTCAATATACACCTCTTCCTTAGTCATACCATTCAGGAATGATGTATTTACATCCATGTGAAGTATCTTCCATCCCATTTGCGCTAACAGTACTAGAATGGATCCCATTGATGAGTACTTTACTACAACAGAAAAAGTCTCATTGTAATCAATCCCCTCCACCTTAGAGAATCCTCTGTTCACAAAATGGGTCTTGTGTTTCTCCACACTACCATTATCTACTCGCCTTACCTTGTAAATCTATGCGGAACTCACCACTGACTTTTCTCTCGTTCTTCGGAAAACTTCCCAAAGACTGTTCCTAATAATGGTGTCATACTCCTCAACCATGGCATTAATCCAAATTGCTTGCAACACTATTTCCTCAAAAGACGACGGATCAATCTCTGTACTCTCTCTCATCAGAGCCATGTAGCCAGTGCACCTCTCTAGTGACCTCATCTTCCTTCATTGTCATGTGGGTTCTCCCCATTATCTCTAGCATCATGAAATAACCTTTCAGCCTCTCTGGTGTGCTTTCTCCCATCTTTGGAAGACTCTGCATGAGTGGGTGATTCCACTCCCTAGTCCTCTGCATGTGTCTACTCCACATCATTGTGAGGTACCTCCCTTGTAGGTAAAATATCCTTAACCACATGTAGTTGAAGCTCCCTCTTAAGGGAACATCTCATGGCCTTCTCTTCATTGAACTTCACATCTTTGTGGATCACTGTCATCCTATTGGTTGGAAGGTACACACGATAGTTGTGAGGTGTATCATTTTACCCCACAAATATTCCCAACTCAGCCATTGGCTATAGCTTTTTCCCATGCATCTTTGGTAGCATGGTAGTAGACTGATGAAACACAGAACTTGAAGTTTTCCACATCTGGTTTATTCCCTAAAAAACCACCTTTCTAGTGTTCTCATCCCGAGAATTCGATGAGGTCTTATGTTCTACAAATAAACAATTGTCTTTCATTCTTTAGCCCACAAGTGTAATGGTAGGCGTTGATAATGCAATATTTCTCATGCCTCTCCAATAACAACTTTGTTCTTCATTTCAACCACCCCATTCTATTGTGGGTTATGAGGTTATATCAACTCTTGTTTAATGCCTTCTAATGCACATAACTTTTTGAACTCATTTGAAACATACTCTCCATCATTGCTACTTATAAGATATTTAACTTTCCTACCAGTATCTTTCTTGACAAGTGATTTAAATTCACAATACTTAGCGAATGTCGGATGTTTATTCTACAGAGAGAAAATCCAACGCTTATAAGAAAAATCGTTAACAAGCATTACTTAATATCAGTGCTTGGCTATGGATGTTGTCGAGAATGGTCCACACACATCTGAGTGAACTTGATCAATGATCACTTGTGCTCAACTATCTTTGATATGAAAGGAATATTTGGTGTACTTCCCTACTGTATGCCCTTTGCATGTGTCTATCTTCTCTAATGTACCCTTGGGAAACCCTGTAGAGATTTGTTGCAATATATTCAAAGGGTCATGATGCAAGTGGCCCAATCTCCTATGATACAAGTCATCGATGTCTCGACTATGCACCGTCTTTTCTTTAGTGCTCAAAGAAACCGAGTCTTCTACCTCAAATTTGTAGAGTTTCTTCACTTGAACCACTATCTGCTTCACCTGTCCTATGGCTATGTGATGAAGGAATGCATTTCCCTTACTAAATATCACATCACAGCCTCTATCCTACAACATGGAAATAGAAACCAAGTTCTTCTTCAAACCTAAAACATACCTAACACCTCCCAAAGTGAGGAGAGAACTAGACTCCCTCTAAAAGATAACTGTACTGATGCCAGTTGAGCTATACCTCCCATCATCACCCATCTCGATATGAATCTAGAGATGCTTCTCCTCCAAGTTACAAGGATATAATTCTTACCATTAATATGGAAATAAGCTCCATTGTTTAGGTACCACAAACTATCCATCATCAACGACACCATACAAGCGATGAGGGTAAAATCGAGTTCGAACTCTAAACCAAGGGCTTCATATACTCGTCCTCTTGAGGGCTTCTTATCGAATATTTTTGATCTAGGTGGATATTGGTGGCCACCCACCTATTCCACCCAAACCCTCTAGTCTGTTTCATTTGTTTCCTTTTTTATCTCAGCATTTACTATTTTTAATAGTTTTTCAGGTCTTGAACTTTCAGAGCAGTTCTGACCCCCTAAACAACATTTTTTGTAGGCTTGTTGTAGGCCCAAATCCATTGTCAAGGGCATGTGGAAAACCCTATAGTACTCAAAGATACCTTTCCAACAAGGTATCATACGTGCAAAATAGAGATAATATGACTAAGTTACGACTCTGAGAAGTTGGTTTCCTAACTAACCGCAAGGAGGCCCACAAAATCTTAGGTTACATCTCTTGGGGTTAGAGTTTTGATTTTTTAGGGGTTTATCATGTTTTTCAATAATAAATAGGCCCTTAAGCCTCATTGTAACACAATTTAGTTGGCATGTAGCCACCACATCTCTTCTTAGAGATAAGTTACCATCACTCAAGCTATCTTATTTCCATTTTGTTTGTAAGCATAGTTCAGTGTTTTTCTATTAATGAAATGAAGTGTTTTTCTACTCCATCTCTATATTTATGATTATATCTATAATTTGTTGCATTATTATTTAAGTTTAGATCGATGGTATTAGAGCAACCTTCTCTTTCTATGTTTCTCTTTGCATGTCCCCAATGAGGTCATGGTATAAGGAGTTAGGGCTCGATCTAGTTTAATCGTTACAACAACCGCCTCACAAACACCAATGACCTCCCATTGTGGAAGAAAAGAAAGACAAGAGGGTGGGAGATCCTTTCAAAATGTTTCTCGAGGAATCCCTCAAGCGACAGAGGGACGCAATGATGGATAATGTTTCCCAGATCCTTTGACGACTACCCATAGGCAATGCATCTTCATCCAGCAACAACTCCCGAAGTGCCACTCCTTTTAAGGTACAAGTTAAATTTTATATTTCCAGATTTGAGGGCCTGATAGATACAAAATCCATAAATAAATGGTTAAATCTATTGCAAGGATATTTTTTAGTTCATGACTTTTCCAATTGCGAAAAGATTATGTTTCCACTTCTGAAAGTTGCCCCACACATCAAGGACTAGTGGAAAACCTACTCTGAACAAAAGGATGAGAGTGAAACCACGTTGTTTTTAGCAACACTGGCTTGGGATTCTTTCCAATACACCACCAAGGGATAATATTACCCTGTCGGGAGCTATGAACATAAATACATAAAGTGGACCACGCTATGGCAGGGAACCAAGATGTGCAAGAGTTCACAAATATTTTCCATAACCATTGCACGAAGTTGGGTATAAATGATACTTAGCAGAATTGGGTACTCAAGTACCATGACTATCTGTAGAAGTACATCCAGTAAGAAATAGAGTTCCTAGAAATTTCCTTGCTCGACATAGCATACCGATACGTTGTCAAGGTTGAGCAGAAGTTTAAACAAAAGAAGTAGGAATTTGGATATGTGAACATAAAACAAGGAAAAGGCACCCCTAAACAATAGAGGGAAGGATAGAGCCAAGGTGATGCTACTGAGGACAACCCACTAAGGATGCAAGAAAATACCAACACCACGAAGACAAACAAGGACATAGGAAAATGGTATGAGTTCCATAAGAGCTCCACTCATAACACAAGTGAGTGTCATGTCAAGTAGTCACTGGTGGCCGAGCTGAAGGCATATGAATCAAACACATGTTTTGACTCTGATTCAGAACCTGATAAGTGAAATGACAAAGGGAAGCAGATCATCGATGTAGACCAGATTGCCAATGTGGCCACCACCAAGATCCAAAATATTGAGCTTGAACATCCACACAAGGGGAACACCTCTTCGACTCACAAATTTGGGTGGAGGGTTCTCTAATAGAGTTCATTGTTGACAGAGGGAGCCAAAAGCATGTCATTTAAATAGATGTCATGAAGTGGCTAGGCCTAAATACTATAACACACCCACATTCATACACCATCGGGTGGCCTCACCAAGGACGAGATCTCTGCCTCAACCAACAATGTCACCTTCCCTAGCATCAAGCACTTCACAAATGAGGTACTCTATGATGTTTCTCCAATTGAAGTTTTTGATGTATTGTTAGGACAACCACACTTTTGGAAGCGACATGTTGTATGTTAGTCTAGACCTCGTTCTGTGATTATTACTTTGGCCAATAAGTTGTATAGGATACTAGAGGTAGCCCCACTTACCACCATTTCTTTGACCACTACAAAGTAATGGAGTAAGATCATTTCCAAGACCAGGAAATTTGTTTTCCTTACGGTTCACCCTAAGGGAAAGAAGAAGGTTATGGCGACAACTTCTAGGTAGGGATCCTCTGCACAACAAAAATAGATGGATAAGGTCGTGGAGGAGTGTTGCCATATTTTTGCCTCATCTACAGAGGTACCTCTACACTATCTGTGTTATCGGGAATAGTGTCCACTCGGATGCTACTATTCCCACTAAGACTAGTAGCTATCTTAGAAACAAATAAGTAAAGTCTACTTTCATTTTCCTTTATGAAAATAGACAAGAGTGGAACAAAGGAGACCAACCTTAGTCTTGCGCTTGATTTCCTTGTTTGATTCCTCTCCTTCTTGATAGAGCTTTGCCGCTTCTTCTTCGTCTGCCCAACTTCAAAGAGAACCTTTGGAATCACAGTAACATACTATTGTCGAAGAAAAAAGATCTATATTCATAAATAACACAGGACAAGATATGTGTTAACCATACGAATGCATATATAAGTGAACATACAAGAATATGGAGGAAAACTTGAATAGCTTTATTAAGATGAAAAGTAGCAAGAGGATTACAACCATATGTTCTTACCCAGCATTATCCTCCACCAAGAAAGCCCTTCTTCACCTCAAGTAAAGCTTAGATCACCCAACACTATGAATATACACCAGAAAACGAACAACACTTCTCTACAAGCTACAAGATTCCAGCCTCTGGATCTCTGTGATGAGGGATCCAAATATAGATGATTGTAGGGAGGTGATTCATCTTCTGGGACTTGATTAGTTTCCTCTCTGATAGTTCTTGATTCCACTTGGAGAATGATGATCTCTTACTCATCCTTGGTCGAAAACAGAGAGGCAAGTGTCAGAGGGGAAGCTTCTGGAAGATTCCATGATCTTCCACCTTGCATTTT